>BRXY01000034.1:17276-95472 GCA_030267945.1 Triparma strigata
CACCCCACCCCCACCCCCCCCGGCATGACCCCAAACGACTACAACGCCGTCTTCCAATACTCCCTCATCCCCATGGCTATCGCGACGATGGGCGGGAGCTTCTTGGAGTGTAACAGGAGCTTCGCGACTTTGAGTGGGTTCCCGAGGGAGGTTCTTAGGTGAGAGATAAAAAGATAAAGGGGGGGGGGGGAGATGGATTGTAAGATGTTAGTGAAATAAACGGATTGTAATAACGATGGAGAGGATTGAAAGGTCGACGAATTTAAAAACCGATCGAGGAAACGACAACGTCTGAAAAACATCGACAAACGTCTCGTACCCCGTTTAACGCTCAACCAAACGTGAATGGCACACACACTGTTAACTAACCCCTTATCTCTTTTTAATAATATAAAATTTGCTTCCTCCTCCTCCTCGTCAATCGTCCCCCCAGCACCATGACAGTCTTCAACATAACCTCCCCCTCCTCCCTCCAATCCGCCTTCAACTCAATCTCGAAAATGATCCCCACCAACTCTAAAACCCCTCCCAAAAATTCTAGCAGCACGCTTGAAGGTGCTTTGAGGAATGGACCGTGTTTACTTAATTGTAGTTTAGTACTTAGTGATGAAGGTTTAGCGAAGTATTTTTGCGTACAGGTGAGAAATAATTTAAAAGCCTCAGTTGATATTTAGTTGTTGTAATAATGTATACTAACGCGAAAGCGGAATTCGAAAACAGTTAACGCCTACACCGGAAGAACGTTCGAATTTACTTAAATCAGCTTCAAAAAATACAAAAAATAACGGGAATGAAAGTTTTAGGAACACTGCAGGATAATGGACGAAGGAGAGAGAGAGAGGACACTAAATATCGAACGCACGGAGAGGAAACCGAGGACGTCCCATTGGTTTGTTGTGTGTTTTTGACGAAGAGAATTTTTTAGGGGAGGGGAGGAAGGGGCGGAGAGAGACTTTTAAGGGCTGCTTTTAATTGCTTTTACATAAGAGTGTTGAAGATGAGAGAAAAAGGAAAGGGGGGGGAGGGGAGGGATTGCATTTTAATTCAAAGCACGCGTTTTTAACCATCACAGAAAAAGTACAAATTTGAAGGTGGTTTTTTTTTCTGGACGACAATTTTCATAAATTTATTAAAACACAGAATATCTTATTTCAATAATGTCCTCCCCCCCCCTAAAAACCATCACCGTCCGTTTTCTTTCAGAACCACGCGTATATCCCTAGTATAAAAGTCTCCCAAAAAATAACAATCAAAGCATGGTTAGTCTTGTAACCTTCCAACTCGAGGGCTGCATGGTAGAACCTCCACATTGTCATCCATATTAGTACGTTTCCTAGGGTTTGGAGTTTCAGGACTTGGACCTGTTTTAGGGGACCGAGGAGGGAAGAGGGATGGAGTTTCGGGATTGAGGAGTGACTGTCCCAGCCTTCGCGCCAGGACCTTTCGAGGGGGGGACCGTTTTTAATTAGGATTGAGGTGCTTATTTTGAAGAGGCAGATTAGGAGGATTTGGAGGCCGCAGCGTTGGGAGAGTATTTTCGAACCGAGGTACATCAGGTGGGAGTTGTCGACGGGGAGGGGGGGGGAGTGGAGGTAGGATTTTGTGAAGATCAAATACCTGACGTCGTTGGGGAACCACTTGAGGACGTGGCCGGGGTAGAATAGGTCGCGGAAGAAGGGGACGGCGAAGGCGGTGGAGCAGATTGCTGTAGTCCTGAAGATTATGCGGCTGGGGATGTTGTTGGTGATGTCAACGGCGGGTTCGGGTTCGGGGGCTTCGGTGAGAGCGTCGTCGTCCTTCTTCTTGTTCGTCTTCTTGCCTAACATGGCTTTAGAGACGGAGGGTTTGGATTGAGGGTCGAGGGGGAGGGGAGGACGGGGGTCGTACTTAAAGATGCGGCGGATCTTGATTTGGCTGAGGTAGTTGAACCAGAACGAGCCGCCGATTAACAGCGTCTCGTAGGCGAGGGAACAGATTAGGATTTTAATTGCGAAGTGAGCGGAGGCAGGGGCGACGGTAAGCACGTAGACTTGGAAGAGTAGGTTGGAGAGGTTGGCGAAGATCATGAAGAGGATAGTGGGGCTTGTGACGGGGGGGGTGGGGGGGCGTTAGAACGTTGGATTGCCAGGTTGAACAGCGGCGTTGTAGAGGAGTTTGTTTGCTCTCAGTCGCATTATTGGGGACACTAAGTGAATGGTCTGGTCTCTCTTCATGGCGCTTCTCTTACGTTCGCACGTGGAAGTCGCCGTAGTCAGATTACGAAAGTGGGTATATAGTATTTTATCATCGAGCACACAATCCTTAATCAAATGCTCGCTACTATACAAAAGTCTTACCTACGAGTTCACAAAGCGCCGAGACGAGAGCGAATGCGACGAGAAGCGTGTTAGAATGCGAATGTGAGGTGTGTTGACGCTGTTTGAACGGTGTGGGGGGGGTGCTCTCAGTCGCATTATTGGGGACACAGAATGATCCGTCTAGTCTCTCTTCAAAGCACTTCTCTTACGTAATTGCACTTGGAAGTCGCCGTAGTCAGACACCTAGCTATACGTTAAGTAGTTCATCATCGAGCACATAAAGTCACAAATCAATACCCTTGCCCTTTCTCACCTATGCAACTCGTAAAACCTCCTCCCATCCTCATTAACATCCGCGAACATAAAGACCATAATCTGCTCCGTCCCCGTCCGTCAGAAAAATTATAATCTCTCCACACGTAAAAACCCCCCACTCCTCCCCTCTCACCTTAACAATCGCGATAAACAATCCAGCCATTCCCCCTAACCTCGCGCTAAAACCGTTCCCAACATCACTCTGTCCCGTAATACACCAATTATCATTCCTCAAAATTTCGTTGTCAGGGGAGAAACCGTCGCGGAGGGATAGGATCGTGTTTAAGGTTAAAGGAGGGAAGAGGAGGAGGGTTAGGAGGAAGGTTGGATGGGACGGCATGTTTTTTTTAGTGTTTTTTTTTGGATTTGTTTTTAATTAGTTTATGTGGTTTCTGAGGATGTGTGGACATGTGTAAGCGTTTTAGTATTGTAATGTTACGTGTTAGAACAATAATCAACAACTGTATAACAACAACAAACGCTAGCAACTCTTTAAAAGACATTATAAATCGCGAGGGAGGGAACGGTACGGGTTTCAAAAATCAAAACACATTTTTAATATATTAACAACAAACGTTGAAGGCTAATATCAAACGACACGTGAGATAAAACGTATAAATTCAATTGAATGCGTTTAGACGTTACGTGGTATAGCGTTAATAATGAATATCACATTTGTTTTAAATTGTGAAAATTGTCATTTTTCCAGATTTACGCATTTTACTGGAATGGAAATTGAAAGGATCGAGGCAGCGGATAGGTTTGGGGAAGGATGTGAAGTGGGTGGAGATTATGGAGACGAAGGTTACGACTGACAGGTTTATGGAAGATTGTCGGAATTGAATTATGTTTGTGCCCCGCGATCCGATGTTTCCCTCATTTCTGCTCATCGTCCGTCTTCACCCCCCACATCCTCCGCTACAAGCTTCTCCGTAGCCGACGAACACCGAGAATATAACCCAAAACGTGTTAACACCTGACAATAGCTTCCGCTGAAAATGTCAATGAAACCAAGAACGTCGACGACGTAAAAGAACGTTTTTATTAAAAATATCTGGTACAAACAATCTAAAAATCAAAATTTAGCGGGGTCACCTCTCTGAATTCCCTTTTCTGCGGTTTCTTGTTCGTTCATCGTGCACCTCTCCTCTCCCGGCTGCAGTCTCATCTCCTCCAAGTTCTGCAGTAGGTCTTCAATTGGGCACGCGCTGTCATTCTTCTCGATGCCCTTCCTTGAGTTGAGGGCTTGCATCTCTTCTTTCCATTTATACATCTCTTCGGGGGTTACGAGTTTGGCGCGACGGAGTTTGTTCGCTATGAACAAGTAATTCGAGGAGGATTTACCGCGGGCTTTAAGGTACTTGTGAAGTGTTTTGGATGTTATGGAGGCATTTTCAAAGTCTAAGACGGATGGGGTGGGGGGATTTCACGACGTTAGAAAAAGGTGAAGGAGTCGGGCTCCAGAGACGTCACACATGGAAGCTCCCAGAAAATACCGACTTCGAGGGAGATAAGGTGACGGGGCTGCACAGACGAGTGAATAGATGCGCCTTCTCAACTTCCTCGGTCGTTTTCGCTCTTTCGCACAGACATCAGTATTCTCGTAAAGTGCTTGCGCCTTCTTCAGCTCGTTCGCTGTTCGCGTTTCGCATTCGCTCCCTCGAACGTTCTCACCTTGTTCGGCGTCGGCGGCCGCGCCGGCGATTTTTTCGAGGGCGATGGGGAGGAATTTGCCGACTAATTCGGCCTTGCGGGGGTGGAAGTTGCCCATTTTGCAGTAGGAGATAAGCTCTTGGATGAAGGGGAAGGTTTCTTGGGCGAATTTGCTTAGCAAGTGGCGTTCGCAGGAAGTTAATCCCAACGGCTTCTTACTGGTTGTAGATGTGGTTAAGGTTGGGGTTGAGGTTGGGGCTGAGGTTGAGGTTGAAGTTGAGGTTGCGGCGGGTGTGGTGAGAGTGGTGTGTGCGGAACTCGAAGAGCCTTCACGGGAGGATAGCGAGGAGTTGGAGTCAGTGGGGGAACTTGAACCAGATCGAAAGCCCTCGTCATCATTCCCGCTCCCATCGTTGTGTGTATGAACCCCGCCGCCGTCATGACCGCGGCGCTTTTTGACACTGGGGGGGGGCGACTTGTTGTCGAGCTTGGACATGATTTCTTCGATTCTTACGGAATTCAGGTCGTTCGTTTGGTAGCGTCTCTTCAAAACCTGTCCTAGCTCGGCATCTCCTACTTCGGAGAGGTTCTTGTTGTAGAATTCCGTGGTCTTGCTTTCGGTGACCTTGCTATGACGACTACCAGGAGAATGCGTCCCCCAGGCAGTTTCAGCAGTCGGCACGCTATTTATCTCTCTAAAACTCTGTTGAGGCGACAAGGAAGCGCTAGGCTGTGGTGGTTCCTTTTCTTCCATAAATGTGTTGTTACGGCTGCGACAAGCGAAGCGACGAGCGGAGAGAGTCGCAATACACACACATACGAATTGGCGTTCGTGATGGATGTTAGAAAAGGCGTAAGATGGTGGGAGCAGCGAAGTTACGTATGGAAGTAGTATCGGCCATGTACGTCTATATCCAGTAAGTACGCCACTTCAGCTAGTCGCTTCGCTACTCGCGCAATCTCACCTATTCCTCCTACTTGATCGCCTCGACCCGGCCTTCGGCTTCGCCTGAACCAAGATGGGATCCGACTTGAGCAAGCAGACCTCTTCCATGTCCTTTGAGGAGGCATAAAACGACAGCGTCAGAGGCCCAGTCGATGGCTTTCTAGAGTCCTGAAATAACGACACGTGCGTAAATTGGAAGTAACACGACCATGTCCACTCGCCCTTGACCCGCGAGAAATTACACAAGGAAGCTGGGGGAGCCGTGGCGCTGACCCAACTATCGTCCTTGGTCTTTCGAATCTCCACTGACGCCCTAACATGAGCTGTCGCCTCTCGGAGAGCATTCGCAGCACCGGCACATGTCGCCCCGATCCGCAGGATGGGGACGGAGGAGTGAGGGTAGTTTTTTAACACAACAGATACCTTCTTCTGCATCTGAGGCCGCGTCTCAGCAGGCAGCACTGTCTTGGGGCTAACATAACTCAGCACCGGCCTCGACGGCGAATTCACTTTCGCCTCCGCGTCCGTGACCGTTGGCAGGGGATTTAAGGCCTCGGGGTTGAAATTCTGCTGCTGGGCGCTGGCGGGACTAGCAGGAAACCAGTCGAAGAGATCGAGATCTTCATGGTCTGCGGATGGTGTGTCGGGGCAAGGGGGGGGATGTTAGTCATGGCTGCGGGTATATTTAGTTTTCTTCGGAAACAGTGCCAAGTTCCTAGCTTCGAAACGGCCGGGCATTCAAATTGGGCATTGACCCGGAGGAGGTGAACTGAAGCCCTAGTTCTATCGGAATTGATGTCCGGCTCACCGACAAATTGAGACAGTTTTTCCACCGAGCTTACGCTCAGCGCTTCTGTGGGGTAGCCATGAACGGCAGAATTGAAATTAGTAGGTACAGACATGTTATTCGTAAGTACTCTATTTCTCGTGAAAGAAAAGATTTTCGACTTCTAACAAGTGCTTTCTTGGTTTCTAACCTTTGTTTTTCAGGTTTCCTGAGGAAGGAAGGAAGAATCCTGAAACCTGCTAAAAGAGTCGTTGAAGCCTTCAATTTCCCACGATATTTTGTCGAAAACAGTGTATCAATCGCGTGGCTCATTTACACCCTCTTCACCTATTTATCCCCCAACCTTTTTGATCGCGGTGTCCTTTATTTATTTCCAACCTCCTCTTGAAACGACCTTTCTTAAAAAGTTAACAACAACCCCCTCCCAAGAAGGCGACGATGAAGGTCCTGGTCGTGGACGGTTTCGACTCGACGCCAAGCGGGCGCCGCAACTTCAAGGACTTCTTCGATGGTGTCAAGTACGCGTTCGAGTCTGAGACCAACCACTCGGTAAGCGAGAAGCGAGCAACGAGCAAGGACCGACCAGCTTTTTTTGCTTACAACTTTTCTTCGACCGTTCCATTCTAACTCGTTCCTGCAGGAAACCCACACCGCCAGTGGTTCGACTCAGTACGACGTGGAGAAGCTGTCACAGGTGAGAGTTCGTTCATTCGGATTCATCCCCTCTTGCTTCATTCATCCTCATTGCTTCAGCCCCACTCACCCATACCCATCACCCAACCACCACAACACAGCTGCACAAGTACGTGTACGCGTACGAGCGCAACGAATACACCGACCCTTCCGCCATCAACCTGTTCGACAAGGTTGACTGCATCTTTCTGGACGTAGATCACAGGCTGTTGCCTTGGGGTCAGAAATCGCGGACCTTGCTGTTGTTGATCAAGACGGCCTTCTTCACGAACAAGGCGGTCTTCGCTGCCGGGGCGGGCCTTCAGTTCGTCAGTTTCGTGATGAGCACGGGCGGCAAGCGGCTGAGGGTACTGAACGGAGAGGCGGGTACTGATATTAAGG
This sequence comes from Triparma strigata, assembly GCA_030267945.1. Lineage (NCBI taxonomy): Eukaryota > Bolidophyceae > Parmales > Triparmaceae > Triparma > Triparma strigata. The sequence continues at coordinate 24,349 of BRXY01000034.1, forward strand.
TGATGAAGAAGTTCACGGTTCCCACTGTTGTCGGGCCCGATGATGTCTTCCTTGACAGCGCCTCTGGCGACTTCTTTGAGCTCAAGGATGCGGGCGCCGGGAGCAAGCGCGGGTATGTGTGGAGCCCGGCTGGCAGCATCGGGAGCCACGTTCACGATACCACTGCCAACCTGGTGTCTCAGAAATACGCTGTTAAGCCCCCGAGCCCGAGGAAGAAGACCTTCGCTCCCCCGCCTCACAAGACCGTGCCCAAGTACAAAAACCGCGCCATAATGATTGGCGAGACGAAGGTGCACATTGTAAAGAGCTTTCTCCGGCACAAGGCCTTTGCGAACTTCAACGACAACTGGAAGGACTTCATCGTCTATTGTGACAACACGTGGAACCTGGACACGGACACGAATGGGAGAAATAAGCACCGCTACAAGATATTAGCGGAGTCTTCTCAGGGACCCCAAGTTGTCGAGTACAGAAATGTCTGGGGCGTTCAGTTTCACATTAGGAAGAAGTTCCCCATGAGTTACGAGATCATGCGCAACTTTGCTAGGCACATGTACGAGAAGCAGAGTAGCGAGGGGCGGGTGGGAATCAGCTGCGACTTTCTGCTGCAGGGCGACCCCAACTTGAAACCCAAGAGGGGCCTGGCGAGGCCGTTTTCTGCGCCCGTCAAGAGGCAGGATGTCTTTAGAACGAAAGAGGACGAGGTTCCTGGGAGCAAGAGCTCCTCACGCCAATCGAGCAAGTCCAGGTGAGACTGGAGGACAAGCAAAGAATTCGTAGTGACTCCCTTTGCTCTGAGCCACTCCTATTCTCACCCATCACAGCATTAGGCAGACTGCTGCCGTCCCGCAGACGGCCCGCTCGGCTCGCAGCCGGTCGTCCGCGTCTACGCAGAACGAAGTTTTCGATCCCATAATGATTGCGCAGAAGGGATATGCGACGCCGAGGGTCGTCACGGCCCGCGATGCCATGACGCCGAGGGGCGGTGTGAAGATCTCTGCGCACCAGGACGACGCGGAGACCGTGCAAGGGGGCATGAGCGACGTCGTCATGAACAGCGGACGGACGACGGCTAGGAGCGCTGGAAGCGAGTTCTCCAAGAAGCTGCTGCAGCTGGGGGGTAAAGTCGGAGTGGACATGACCTTCGCCAGAGATTTCAACGAGGCTGCGAAGGAAGAGGCAAGGAAGGCGCGAGAGAGGCAAGGCTACGGCAGCGGGGACGATTCGACCAAGGGCGACGATCAGTACTTTGACGACGTTTACGAGGGGGACTACAGCGTCGGAGTTGACAGCTGGGGACCTGGCGAGGCGGCCGGGGGTCATCTTGTGAACAACGAGAATGAGCCTCCCGAGACGCCAGGAGGCGCACTGGACCTTTCGAATCTGCACGGAGCCATTGCCTGGGGAGAGGGGACCAAGGTCGACGAGGAGCCGGTCAGACTCAACAGCGCGCAGAATCCTCGACCCAGGACAGCACAGGACGCACGGGACCAGAGTCGCAAGGAGGGGAAGGTGAAGAAGGTCAAAACGCCCAGGCCGGTCAGCAACTACAAGAGCATGGTGAGATCGCTGCTACTGATACTGATAGCAACGTCATTAACGTCATTAACGCCTCTCTCTCTCTCTCTCTCTCTCTCTCTTCAGTACGCCAAGATGCAGGAGAAGGACGCAGGAACCGACTGGTACGTCTACAACGACGGCACGAAGTATGTGAGCAGGAGCGAGAGGGAGCTGAAGGAGGAGAACCTCCACAGGAAGAGGGGCGACGCGGGAGCGCTGCAGGGAGACCACAAGGACTTCGTCAATTACTGCGGGAAGCGTAGCAGCATGAGCCTGCCGGACAAGCATGGAGTCGCCGCGCACGGAAAGTACTACGGGAAGGTCGACTGCTCGTCCCAGATCGACCAGGTGGAGGGAACGTACCACGACAAGGAGAGGTTCGTGGGAAAGGGAAAACAGAAGTCTGGATGGACGTACAATGGAGACAGGCAGAAGCCCTACTGGGCGGAGCGAAAGGGAAGGCGGTTGCCCGGCTACAGTCAGGGCGGAGGGAGAGTAGGTTGGGATTAATTAATTTTGATGTAAAAGCGTTCTTGGAATTGGTTTATTTCTCTGTTCTCTTGTGTGACGACTAGTTGTGACACGACTTATGTTGCGACGACTAACTTACTCCTCCATCGTCGCAGTGAGGCTGATTGTCCCCTCAATACCCAAAAGAAACGACAGCATCTCCTTTATATCCTTCTGCTCCTCGTCATCCAAGTCGTAGTCCTCATCGTTCTCAGGGACAATGTCCTCTCCGCGAAGGTCCATCGCCGTCTTGCCCTCCGAATTGCAGAGGGTCTTATCCGCTGCGAGGGTTGAGGAGCGAAAGCGAGGAGCGAGGAGCGAAGCGAAGAGTTAGAATGAATAAATAGCGGTGATTGTGAGTGGTAAAATGACGATGATGCCCTCCTATCATCTACAGCCGGGTTTGACTGACATAACTAGCGTAGTCGAACAACAAACGGAAAGACACTTTTCCCGAGGAGTGAATGCAGTGTCGCTTCGCTTCCTTTGGTACTCGCTTCGCCCCCTCGGTAACCCCAGCTTCTTCTCACCTCCCTTCGCCACCAAGAGTTGAGCCACCTCCAAGGACTCGCAGTGGTGCAGCGGGGTGTCGCCGTCATTGTCCTTCACGTTCACGTCCGCGCCCGAAACGAGCAGCCAGTTTATCACCTCCATCCGCTTGTACGCCGCGGCAGCGTGGAGACAGGTGTACCCATTCGAGTCACTGTGGTTGAACCCCTTTGAGGGAAGAATTGCCTGCACTCGTGCCAGATCGCCGTCGCCGGCGGCCGTGATTACCTCATTCTCGGGATCCTCCATACCGACGTCGCCGTCGCCGTCGTTTTTCACCATTCCGAACGGCATAGCAGTCTAATGAGCGGGGGAAAGAAAGAGAAGATTGTGGCCGAGGTGCCAATGATTTCAGATGTGCTGGTTTTCAGCGAATAACCGGACGATGTATATTGTATTGATAGGAATGGGCTCTTGGTGTCAAGAGATAATCGCAAGGCAATGAGGAGACGTGTGACAATACAGACAACGTGAATTTCGAGCGATTTGGTTTTTAGGCTACTTCAAACATTTTCTGGATAAGTTTTGGTCGTATTCTTCATTTTTAGACCTCTCAAAGAAATAATATTTCATTTAAAAAGACAAAAAAGGGATTTGATCTTGGACTCCCAAAAAAATCAAAATGAGTTTTAAATTGACCAGAAAATGTTCTCATAGCTAAAATAATATACTCAGTATTCTAAATATGGAACTTATTGTGTCTATGACACTTTTTATCTTGAAAATCCATTGTTAAAAACAGTCAAAATGGTATTTTCTTGAAAAATCCGACACAGTAAAAATTCGTGAAATGGTCTTAAGATGAATAATATGAACAAAATTGACCACAAAAATGCCCCAGTCTTCAGACAATTTTTCTCTGGGAAATCTGACCTCCTGAAAACCGGCTTGTGTGCCCTCATTTTAAAGGTTTGCGCCACTGGCCTCCCTTACAATCGATTCTTGGCGTTCTGTGGTGCATCAGTTCTCTTTAATTCGCGCGCTCGGCTTTGGTTATGTCCTTTTTCTTCAGCAAACCTTCGCAACTCGACTCGCAGTAATCGACGCTCCTCTAACACCTCTGTTTCCCCGTTCGGATCTCCCACCTCCACCCGCCCACCGTCCTCCCTCCTCCTTTCCAGCCTTATCAAACCAATAAATTATGTTCTCCGTCACGAGATCTCTTCGCCTGCAGTCCTCGGCCTTGAGCAGGCACCTCACCACGGTGGTGAATAGTGAAGAAAGCCTAACCAAGATAATATACGAGGTGTGTTGCGGACTCTTTCATACACACAGGTTCTTGTTCTTGGCTGAAACTTTTCGTTTGATATTCTAACATAACACCAAACACCGCACCCAACCCCCCCACCTCCCCACACACAAACACACACACACACACACACACACACCTTAGGGAATGAACCAAAACGCTGACGTCACCGTGAAGGACATCTCCGGGGGCTGCGGGTCAATGTACGACGTTCAGGTCGCCTCTTCGTTGTTCAAGGGCATGTCCAAGGTGAAGCAGAGCAGGATGGTTCAGGATTTAATTAAGAAGGAGATCGGGGCGATGCACGGTTTGACGTTGAAAACGAAGGCGCTGTAACAGCCAAATTTACCTGTTTATATTCATAAATAAAATGCGCGTCTTAATTTCTAAACATTTCTATACAAAATTAGGTCCGCATCCTCAAACAATAAAAACATACATCTAACATCCAAAGCAAAACACCACATTCATCCTTCATCATATCGATATAAAACCTATCGATATTCGAAGGAATCTCCCCCCCCAACCTCCCCTCCCCCCAGGTCCTCCGTGAGCCCCTTGCTGGGCTTGAACGCGATCTCGTCCCTAAGTACGTTGTATTTGAACGTCCCTATTTTTGGGATGGTGTAGGTCTTGCCTGATTTTAGGTTCGCCTTCAGGTCCGAAGCTAGGCAACCCAGAATACGCGAGACGAGGGAGGCGGACAACCGAGGCTTCGAAGCTCCCTCGCCCGAGGCGGCGATGACTGAGAGGAAACGGAAACGAAACGGAGAGGAATTCGAGAGTAGTGTGAGAGGAGGTTGAGAAGAGGGAGGAGAACGTCACAGTTAACCCTAGCGCAATCTTCCCCCCATACTTTCTCACCTTCTTTGAATATTCGAGTCTCCACCACCGTCGGTCGAATGCTCATCGCACGTATACGCCCTAGATGTGACAATGGACTGCCAACTCTCGACGCTGTGTTTAATGCACCTCTGAACATGATTGCGTAGCCTCAGTAAAGGTTTCTAGCTAGCTCTCTTCGTAAGCTCTCAAACCTAAGCTCTCTTCCTGAGTTAGAGTTAGAGAAAAGGTTACCGCGTCTGTAAAGTATCTGCGCCAATGTGCTTCAAATGACATCTAAATGGCATTAAAGGTGCCGTCCAAAACCACCTGCAGCCTCGACTTTATCCTCGACGGTGCCAATGCAATAACATTCAATTGCTCATAACACCATCACGTTTCATGACAAGACGCACCTCTATTCAGCACTCACTGCCAATATTATTCTGAACTGAATGAATGACGTCGTTCAGATCGCCGTTTCTTTGATGAGTACTAGATCTATCACTCTCTAAACTGGGCCCAATGGAACTGCTCTGGCAAAGAGTATTGCCGAAGAATTTCCTTTCCTAGAGGGCAACGCTTCCTCCCTTTCCACCTGTAACTCCTAACCTACCTCACTCTCACCACCCACAACCACTGCCCCCACCTCACCTATCCCTCCCTACGTCCCCTCATTCACAACAACCCCCCCTCAAAAAACTTACCAAAACTGCCACAGCCCACTCTCTCTCTTGCCCATTTCTACCACCCTCCGCCCGCGACAGCCCTCCACCCTTTACCCCCACATAATAGAATAGAGGCCATGTCCACAAATATAGATTCCCTCCACCCCCTAGACTTAAATCCTCCCACAAGGCCCACAAGCAGTACCAATAGCGATAGCAACACTAGTAATAATTCTTCCACCGCAGGTGCAGCTGATAATAGTAATAGCAATAGCAATATCGATAGAAACGACTTCTCCAGTAGCCAACCTCTTGCACAGGTGAGAGGCATAAAAAACGTGTCAATTCTACACCTCACATCGGCTGTATTCTAACTAATCGCTTTCGCTCCTCGCGGCAGCGCTTCATCATGAAAGCCCTCTTCACGGGTCTGAACTTGTCGAAAGCCTTCGGGGAAAAAGACCGCGTGATATCCTCCGACTCGAACCGGCGCAGGAACAAAAAGAGTAACAAAAAGCTTCCCCTCCTCCAGGTCACCCCCAAGTTCCTCTGGGGCGCCATAACCCTCGACCTCAAGATCTGCGCCGTCGCGGTCCTCATCGGCGGTGTCTGTGTGCCCATAATGATGCTGATGATTTCTGTGATTCACAGGCCTCAGTTCAACGCGCACTTCGACCTCCCCTACTCCGCTTCCACCGCCGAGGAGAACCCGCCCGATCCGACCTTCACGCAGAGGTGAGCCGACGGGCGAGGAGCGAATACCGACGACTTGGAGGAGCGAGACACTGTTAAGAGTGCGAGGCCACTCCTGGGCGAGGTCGCTCCTCAGCTCGGCCACTACTACTATCACTGATGCATTATTCTAATCCGTCGCTCCGCTCCGCTCCCCGCTCCGCTCCCTACCCTCTCGCAGCGAGACCTTGTTTGGATTGATTGGGATGAATAGATTGCTGTGGGCGCTTTGGATTATTAATATGAGGCATTTGTATAGTCCGTTAGCGTTGAAGAGGAGGAGGAGGTGAGACTCCCCGCCCACCCCCCTTTGTCGCTCCCCCCTGTCGCTCAGCTACCCCCAAAAATACTTTCAATATCGCCACTACGCAATTCTAACTCACAAATAAATGTCAATCTTCTTCACGCTCGCTTCGCCTCGTAACCTACAGAACCTTCCTCCGCCTCACCCCCTTCCTCGTCGAAACCTTGACCATCCTGATCTCATTCATCTCCTCCTCTAAAATCCGGTCCTCCCGCGCCCTAACCACAGCCACCTACATCGTCGCAATGTACATCTCTACCACAACCGAAATAATAGTCAACCACGGCCTCAAGTCCTTCTGGGAGTCGAAGATCTTGAACGCGATAGTTGTGCCAATTTTCGTCGGCGTGTTGTTTTATTTGATGCCCTGTCTAATGGTGCTGTACGCTTATAGTTTAGAAATTTTCAAGAACAACCCTGTGGTGGAGTTCGCTGTTATATCGCTTGTTTACCCTGGCCTCATGATGATCACTAAGAACTTCATGCTCGGGAAGCAAGGCAGCAGCATCCTCCTCAACAGCAAAGGCAGCCACATGAACGAGGACTTTGACAGGTCCGACGCGATCCTCTTCTCCTACACCGGCACCGTGAGGGCGATCCACGGCCTCTGGCTTCCTCAGGTTGTGGGGATTTTCCTCATGCTCGATGATTCGATAGTGCTTTTCGCTCTTACGCTTATATTCCGGATAGGAATGCAGAGGTGAGAAACCGCGCTACCACGAAGCACACAAATACATTATTGACTTCAATACTAACTCAGTCGCTCCGTGCAGCGTCGGAAAATACGTCATATGGAACATGGAGAGCGACTTGATTAAAGTCCTGGCGAAGAAGGATGGGGTTTACGACGGAGAGGTGAGAAGGCGTGTTGGATATTCACGGCTATCTCCCGGAACTTCCGTACGCAAGGTCGCTGCTTCTGACCCAGCTGCTCTCTTTCTTATGAAAATAAACACCCCATTCTTTACTCGTGCAGGAGAAGATCTTCAAGAAAATTAGCAGGCTGGCGAGCGGCAGCAAGAATAGAAAAGAGGCAGGAGATAGACAGGGGCATCATAATCACAGTCGAAAGGCGATGGGGTTCTTTGCCCCCAAGGCGATCAGCACCCACGCTCATGACTTTGACTCGCACATTCAACATCCGCACCACAAGCTTGACTTCAAGCATTGGGACATGAAGACGGCTAATTTCACGAATACGAATGAACCCCCCTCACCCTCAGAACAACGCACAGCCGCATCACAGCCCCCACCCCAGACTCAAGCTTCTTTCGAAGAGCACCCCCCCCGCCCAAACGACGACGATAAGGGGATGAAGCTTTTCTACCCAGAGTCGCCCCACAATGCAGGAGGATCGAACCACTCGACGCACCACAGTGTGCAGCACAGCGCCACTCACCACCATGTCGACGTTGGAGAGCTCTTGGACCAGACGAATAACTTGAGGTACGAGAAGGCAAAGGACAAGGGCCTTGAGTTTGACATCAAGTTGCTGAAGAAAGACTATGACGACCTCAGAGAATGCAAGTATCTCATGGTCAAGTGCAAAGAGACCGCCTCCGCGGGTTGGACGGCCGTTGGGAGGCAAGAGTTGGGCTGTCAAATCTGGATCAAGGAAAACCACTACTTCTGGAACAACCTTCATCTGCAGAAGAGCAGAAGAGAGCCTCAAGAAAAGCCCAAGGACTTAGTACCGCAGGGGAGTATTGAGTGCAAGTGCATGGGATTCATCGAGGGTGCAGATACCTATGAAGTGTTTGAATACCTCCGAAAGCATAGTGAACGAGAGGGCCAGTCGATCTCGAGGAAGTCCAAGACAAAGCTCGTGACCCGCTTATCCTTCAACAGGGACGTCTACTACATGCGCTACAAATTGCACTCTCCGATAAATGACAGAGAGGTGAGGCACTTCTAGCGAGAAGTTGGGAACGCGATACTAGCGACCCGCATTTCGCCTCTCTCACCCCTACCCAATCTAACTCGTTCTCCATGCTCGTCGCAGCTCGTGTTCGAGCAATATTGCTGCCGTCTCCCAACCGGAAGCTTCGTGATTAAGCAGAAAAGTTGGGAGGGCGACGTAGAGGCTGAAGCGGGAATCGTCCCAGGCACTGACGGCGCGATCAGAATCAATCTCCTCCTGGGTGGATACTTGGTGGAAAATTACCACACACACGGCGTGACAGTCACGCAGTACAACAATACCAACCCAGGGGGCAACCTCCCCAAGGCCCTCACACGCCTGTACGCCCCACTGTCGCTCCGAGGCGTGATAAATCTCAAGTCCTACTTCGTGGAGCTTAGGCTATGGCCCAAAATCACCGAACCTTACGAGGAAGACGAGGAGAAGGCAATAGAGGCCGTGTTGCAGACCATCGAGACATTCCTCAGCTCGAAGGAGGCTAAGCTTCTCAAAGATTTGAGCTGGGAGGTTGCGAAGAAGACCCCGCATGGCGTCGAGATGTACCAGCGAAACAACGAGGGCAACGAAATTATCGTTTCCACGACAGTTTCTGCGTCAGCCGTTGAGGTTGCGTCCCACTTGTACTACAAAGTAGTCGACAAAGACGATGAACTTATCAGCAAGCGGAACGACCACTGCTTCAACTGGTATCGATTCTACGACATGCCGACGCCGTTCAGTGCCCGCGACGCTGTATACTTCTCCTGCAGAAAGAAGCTACCAATCGACCGGCATGACGGCGCTTACGTGATTGTCTTCAAGAGCTACGACGATCCGAACGTACCTCGCACCTCTGACATTATTCGCTCCTATGGAATTGGAGGATACGTCATAAAGCCAAAAGGAAAGCACAAATGCGTTGTAACTCGCTCACAATTCATCGATTTCTCGTCGGGAACTATTAAGTTGCCCGCGGCCATGTCCAGGTCGATATTCCAAAGTGCGGGGATGAAGACGCTCAACGAGGTCAAGGATCACTTCAGAGGGTTGGCCGAGGGAAAAAGGGTGGAAAGTATAAGGAAAGCGAGACAACTGGGCAGTGTGGTTGCCTGGAGGGACGGCACAGACCCTTACACGCCCGCAGAGCTAAAGGAGGTCGAGGAGGTGAAGGCGGCGCTGCAATCCGTCCAGCGATCCGTCGCAGCCAAAGAAGGTTGGGTAAATATTGGAACTGATAAGGGCGTCGACATGTTTCGAAAGTCAATCACGACTACGAAGTCGTCAAGCGAGTTGAGTTTTCATTCAGACCCAACTAAGCGGAGAGGCTCGCAAAAGAAGGGAAGGCTAAGCGGAGCGCGGTTCTTTCCCCGACTCTCTCACAACAAAAATAAGGTCGAGTCGACAGCCGGAGGTTCCGACTCTTTTGACCAGTCCGCTTCGGACTCTTTCGACAAGATGGAGGAGGGCCGAAGACCCTCCGCAACAGCCTCCCCAACCACAAAAATTACCTCTTCCACCTCTGAGATCCCTCGCAAGTTCAGCGTGCCGAAATGGAGCAACATGACCAGTGAAGACAAGAGTTCTAGAAGTGGTGGCACCGGCGGGTCCAAAAAGGTTCGCTACATATACCACGGCTACGCTGTCACGGACATTGACGCCTCAGCGTCCTTGGTTATGGCTTGGCTCTGCGATGACAAGTTTCAGAAAGGGGTCAGAGAGGTGTACGATCGCGACCTCATCAGCACGGAAATTGATCGCACGAACGACCACCACTTTATAGACTACCGGCAAATCCAGCTTGGCTGGCCTCTGCAGCCGCGCTTCGTCGCCTTGGACCAACTTCAAATAGAGGACGAAGACAGGAGCTACTGGTGCATATCGAAGTCACTCGCTGTGCCGAAAGAGAAGCTCGCCGGCTTGGACGAAGACGCGATTGAGGCCCGATACTTTTCCATCTTTCACGTGATGCCCATCGACGACAAGCGCAGCCACGTCGTTACTTGGGTGTGCGCTGACCCTAGAGGCTCTCTCCCTTCCTGGGCGTTGAAAATCAAAGTGCCTGAGGTCATTGCGGTGATAGTGCACTGCAAGTCCCAACTCGATGACACATCCTTGATCGCCAAGCGTTCTACGTACTCAGAGCGAATGAATATAATGCGGAAGCGCGTGGCCATTAAGTGGAACAATGAAGCTCTTGTGGAGAAAATATGTAACTTCCTTGGTGGCGTGTTGGCAAAGTTTGTGATCGGGTTCAGCTACCAGACACTCGTCTACGGTCTGCTTGCTTTCGTCGTCGAGGAAAGCCTCAGTGACATACTAACGATGATTATGTGCAAGTCAAAGCTGAACGTCGATATGGTGAAAGCCGATCTGAAGGTCGGAAATTCTAACGCGGTCTTTTCGCAAATTATGAGCACTCTGTCAGTTTCTGTTAGCTGCGTAGCCGCCTTCATCTTCGTCCAGCAATTTGTTCCATCTGACCCGCTACCCGAGGGTTGGCTCTGGATTCAATTAGGGCTGAAGAGTGACCCATAAAATAGAAAAAAAATAGTTTCAAATGAAATGTGTTTACTTCTAAGCAACAGGCACCACCTTAGAAGTCTTGCTCGGTGTGCTCTCGTCTAATCCAACCCCCTCGTTCCTGGTCCCTCCACCGTGGTGTATGCCAAGGGCCGCCGTGAGTTCGTCCTTCGCAATCATGGCGTCCGTGTACGCCGGATTGTGTCTAATATTGTACGTGTGGACTTGAGAGTCTCTGATCGCCTCCCACGTCTTTTTAGGCTCCCCGGCACTTCGCCTGACACCGCCCTTGTCATCGTCGTGGATCCAATTCTTGGTGTGAACCTTCAGACCGTTCTCGTCCTTGCTCAATACCCAACCCGCAGCCGCGCTGAGGCTGGGGGCGGCCGTGCCCTTGGTGTAGCCCCTGACGAAGTCCTTGGTGAAGGGAGGGTTAAACTCTTTGTCAATGGGAACCTTTCCTCCGCAGCACAACTTGTAGCACTTTTTGAGGGGGAAGAGGAGGACGTTGAAGACAGTGCCGAGTGTACCGTTCAAAATGGCCTTGACGATCCACGATCCAAAGGTCTCATATACCACGAGGGCTAGCAGCAAGAGGAAGATGACGAAAACGGGGAAAACGTTCCTCTTGAGGAGCCTCGGGATTACGTTCATGCTGTCGTACGCTGAACCCTCCTGGACGTACTCATAAAGCGCGTCGACGATAGGTATGCATTCCGACTGAAAGGTCTCGTTGTTGCTGTACACCCAAACGGCGAATGCCAAGTGGACGATCATGATGAACGGGAGGAGCTTTACCGTGCCAGACGCAAGCTTTGCATCGTACGCCGGGGGAGCCTTGAAGAACCTCAACAAAAGCAATTTGTCCACATGGTAGAACAGCTGGCAGGCCACGAATGCAATAGGGAGCAGGATAGGTAGTGCCGAGCTGAACACGAGCGTCACAGCCAAGGTGTTCAACACCATGGGGAACCTAGTGCTGATGGCAAACTCGGGTCCTTCGAACTTCTTATTGAAGCTCCTCTGCGTCGCGCTGGCGCCAGCGAGGAACCTCTTGATCGGGGTGACAACGAGGTACGCGGCCATGGGAGCGATATGGACAGTCACCGAGTTGATGGCCATGGTCAGGATTATCGCCGAGCCCACGTTCATGTACCAGTTGAAGTTGAAGTCTTCAGCGGAGCCGTTGAGCATGCCGAGGGCGTTGAGGGGCTGGAACTCGATCGCCGCGTGGACAATCATGATGATGAGCGCAGTATTGACGAACATGGTGATGGCGATCTGCGACGAGATGGCCTTGGTCTGGGCGGAAAGCGACTTGTGCTGCTCAAATGCCGCCATGCCCTTGATGGTGGTGGTGAGGAAAACGTTGATGACTGAGACCATGGCAGCACTCCCGACGACTAGAGTTTGTGCCAGCAGGTACTGTTTTGCGAACGTCCCGCAAATGTCTCCGTAGTCCTCGACCAACTTCTGGGCGCCGTCCAGGATGCCGAATTCCTCGATACTGTCGAGCATGGCATTGAGGCAAAAGCAACCCTTCATTGTCTGGCGCTGGAACTGAACGCAATTCTTTCTATTTACGAGGTCCTCAGTGGACGCGTCAAAGCTCGGGTCAAGGTCCTCCTCGCAGGCGAGGGAGCTGGTATCATCCCACACAAAGTTGGCAGAGGGATAGTCGGTCTCCGTATCGACCTTCCACCCGGCGAAGTTTGAATCTGAACTCGCGCAATCGTCCACGTCGGCAGTGGGACAATCGGCGTATGTGACGTAGTCCGTGCCTCTATTAGTACCGTCTACATCAATCGCATCGACGGACCTTATGCGGGCATAAGGGATGTCAGCGTTGTCCTCATTGTCGGTGTATCCCACGCAGGTGACCTTGTCTGTCGTTTCAGGAATGCAAGGATCTTGGCAGGTATCAGCGTAGGCCGAAATGTAAGCCTGGACATCCGCCGCTGAGCTATCGGCAGTGATCCCCGCAAACCCATCGACTGCGATAAAACTCTTTCCATCGGGGCAGTACTGATCGAAGTCCTCTACCCATACGAAGGAGACGTCAACGGCACCCGCGCCACCCTCGCCGTAGACCGCTGGTAAATCCGTCGTGCACTTGCTTAAATCTGGAACGGCCTTCTCAACGTCTTCCTTGACCTGCTTCACGATGATGACGAGGGCGAGGGAGACCAAAAGCATCGAGACGGTGACGGTGCCGGTGATAGCCTTGCGGATCATGCCCGCGACCGCAGTTGTTTCCAGGTTTTCCCACAGAATGTTTGAAGGCTCGGGAGAGACGTCGACCTCGAGGAAATAGTGGCCCTTGAACTTGATCGCGTCGGGCTGCGGAGGGATGAGCCAAGTAAAGGGGTTGAGGGAGCGTTTAGAGTACCGGCCGAAATCTTCCAAGCACCGGATGAACGAGTCTTCGTTCTCGAAGGTGACGAACGCGGCCATGCATTCGTTGTCAATTTTCTCGAAGGACTTGGCGGACGACTGCAGGTTTTTGTGGATCTTTGCGATCTTATCCTCGAGGAGCTTGAGCTTGTCCTCAGCCTTCTTCAGGCGCGCAGGCTTTGATCCACCCTTGAGCGGTGTCCCCGGGCTGTGCTTCTTTACTTGCGCCCTCGCCTCGAGAAGCTTGACGCTGTACTTCTTAAGGGCCTGACAGCGACGGATAAGCTTCCCGTTCGGCCTCGCGGTGTTCACGTCAGCCACCCAACTTCCGATGTAGTTCTGCTTGCCGTGGAGCTCCACGGAATCAACTGGCTCGCACACCATGGGCATCATGTCGTAGCCGAGGCAGTCCTCTGGCATCCTGGGCATCTTCTTGCCCCAGAGGCCGCATAAGTATCCCGTAAATTCCCAGTCGGGCCTACTGAGATCGTAAAGGTCGGAGAAATGACTCCTGATCTCCTCCTCAGTCGCATCAGTCGGCAGGCCAGTGACGCAGACAGTATAGTCTCCGGCCGTGACGTTGTCATCATCCGTCTGCCTAATAACCACGGCGACCTTTCTACTCAAATACTTCCACATAAGGACGAAGAGGAGCGAATACAGGACGTCGCACAGACCGATGAGCGTAGAGGCGTCGTTCCTCGTGATGGTCTGGTTCAAGATGGGGCTCAGGTTGAGGTTCTCGGTAGAGGGGTTGTACGCACCACACGTCATATCATCTGCCAAGTAGCAGCCGCAGTCGGCCGTCTCAGCGAGGTTGCTCATGTGCGTTTGCCGGTAGTAGAGGGCCCACTCACCGCACCCGATGTCTTGGCAATATTCATCGCCGTTGATAGGGAGCCCGGACGGCAGGTTGACCGAATCAACACCCAGAATGGACACGAGAGCAGTTGCCTCGGTATCGTAGTATTCCGCGCAAGTGGTGATGGCAGAGGAAGCCTGAGTGAGCTCAGAAAGCCAACTGCTCTGCTGCTCGGACAGGTCAAAGCCACAGCCGCAGCCAAGGTCGCAGTCGAGGTAGGCCAGGGTTAATTCCAAATCCTTATCATTACTTAAGCCCCTAGGATCCGAGAGCTGCCAATTCGACCACCCGCCAATGGCGAGCGACTTGAGTTCGTCGCAAGTGTACGTGTGGAAGCCCAAGTAGGTGGACTTGCACATTTGTTCAGCTGAGGCAGATTCGTCGTCATCGGTGCTGTCCTCCTCATACTTGGTGAGGAGAGCAGCGTCGGCGTGGTTGATGGCGGAGAACTTAACAAGGGGGCTCGCCGTCCCGATGTTGTTCTCAGTAATGGCATTCCCGCCAAAGCTGATGATTAAATGGGGCAGTGCCACGATGCTCGCAATGAAGAAGTAGATGCTCAGGTACTTGAGGATGTAAAAATAAAGGCTGATACCCTCTCCAAGGCCACCCAGCTGCTTGGGCCCCGTACCACAGACTGGAGCTGAAGGAGAACCACTTCGGGTTAGATCGGGTGCCAAATTGATTTGTTTGCGAGGAGACTGAAGCGTGCTCTGCCGTCTTACCCTTGCCCGATTCATAAATTGACGACCTCCCATGACTCTTCGCCGATTCGGCGGTGGGCTGCTTCCAAGGGGTATCGCGGAAGTCTACTCCCAAGCCCTCGGCTGTTGTCGGAGAAGCGAGGGTGGAGTGTTAGAGCGCTGCTGAGGGTGTACTTGCGAAGGAGCTGCAGTGGAAGCCGTTTTGACAGGGGGAGGGGAGGAAGGGGGAAGCTACTCACCGGCGACAGCTACGTCTTCGTCGACCGCCTCAACATCTTGAGTGGCATCTTCCTTGCTCATGTCTGAGGAGGCAAGACTGTTAAAGTATGGTGAAATGTGGTGAAATGGTAAGCCCGCCCAAGCACTCGGACCCAGCACCCATCACCCAGAAACCGTCGCGTTCAGCTTTTGCATTCACTTCTCCTGGAAATCATGCCAGGATCTCCAAAGCCCAAACCTCCGAAGAAGGGATCCCCCAAACAACCAAAGGGTGGTCGATCTGTTAAAGAGAGCAGATCGGTCCGGCCAGCGGGAGGAAAAGCAGATCAAAAGGGCAAAGATCACGCGGATGAAGAAATAGATAAAGAGTTGGCCTTGTCACTCTCCCTGACGGTCGGGGACGCCTTACGGTCGTTTCCGAGCCCGAAGATAGAAAGATCCGCCAGGGAGATTGGAACTACTCCGTCACCAACGACGAGGATGCAAAAGTCAAAGAGCAAGAAACAAGAGACTGATGCGGGCCTGGGGGAGGCAGGAGGGAGGGGGGGAGATGAGGGAGTGGACGGCGGGGGGGGGGAGGGTGGTGAAGGAGGAGAAGGGACCGATACACTTCCCGCCCTAGGAGCGGGGATGGGAGAGAAAGAGCGGAAGCCAACGCGGCGCAGTACAATAAGGCTGCAGCAGCAGAAGTTAGAGGAGGACCTAGCGAAGGCGAAGGAGAAGGAGAAAGACAAGGTGGGCGAGATCCACGGAAGTTACTTGAACAACGCCAGCGATTTGCTGTTGAGCTTCAGCTCGAACGAGCTGGCGAAAAGGGACATAACGGAGGAGAGGCGAAAGAGCGTGACGCCGACCACGCATTTGCAGAAGCTCGCCGAAACAAACTCTGCAGCGAAGGCGTCCTTATCCAGCACAATACAAAAGGCGGAGACCGCGGGCGTCGAGATAGAACGGAAGGATGTCTCATTAGGTTCACCCATCATAGACCCAAGAGGCCTTATCCGCGAGGAGTCTGGTCTCGTCTTGGGGGCAACGGAGGAGGTAGACCAGGGCGAGAATGAGAAATCGAGCAAGACGACGATTACTTTCTCAAACAACTTATACGACCATGACGATGAAGGAGACAATAACGAAGAAACAAGGCTGCCGGAGGCCGTCGAGGCATGAAACGAAGCAAGAAACGAAAAATGAAAGCAAACCTATTTGTGATTTAAAAAGATAAGCTTGACGATAAACCTGCAAATTAATCAGATCTTTGAGCCTGCTCTCCTTCGTTGTTTTTAGCTTGACAAATATTCCCCCCCCCCCCCTCGCCCCATTAATATCCCCCCCCCCCTCATCACATAAGTTCCTTCTTCACATCCTCCCACTTCCCCGGCCACTCGACACTGACCTTCCCCCCCCCCACCTCCACTTCTAGAGCGTCCGCCTCCATCCTCTGCCTCCCCAGCATCTCATCAACCACAGCCTTCCACTCGTTGACGAACTCCTCGCACCTCCTGTTCCTCCCGTTCCTAACCTCTACGACGTCCATCAGCGCCGCGGTGGACTTGACGTTGTTCTTCTCCCTGCTCAGCGTCTGCTTGAAAATTCTCACGGAGTTGTTTATGTTGCCAAGGAGCGTGTCGACCTCGTAGTGGAATTTAACGGCGAGATCTTCCTTCCGACGAGCCCGAGAGCCCGAAGGTTGGGGGCGGGGGGACAGCGAGGGGAAGGATCTTATCCCCGTAAGCCCTCCTGAGGGAGGCACGTCTGTGGTTATGCGGGCCTTCTTTATGTCGCCGTCGCGTCTAACTTCGAGGCGAGGAGACATATTCAGCTCAAGCAAAGAAGCCGCGACCTTCCTCTCGACTTCGGCCTTGATGTCCTCCTTCGTGTACACGATCGGCTTGGGCGGAGGCGGGGGGGGAGGGGGCGGAGGGGGAGGCGCGACCACCTGAGGCTGGGCCGACATCGACGTGACGTTCTCAGGCGAGCTCTTGAACTTCGGCGCCTGAGGCGTCTTGACGGCGCTGGAGGGCTTGGGGGTCTGCTTCGGCGTCTGGGCGCTCGAGGCGGCCTTCACGCTCGGGGTCTTCCCGGGGCTCGCACGCTTGCGCTTCGCGGTCTGCGCGGAAAGCTTCACAGCCCAAGGGCATATCTGCATCGACCTGACCTCCTCCTTCCCCATCTTGAGTTTCTCCACCTTGAGCGTCCCCGCTCCGTTGCAGAAGACGCTCGACGCCGCCACGACCACGTTGTTGCTCCCGACCTTGAAGAGCTCCGTGAGCCTGCTCTCGCGGGGGTTGACAGGTTCCTCCCCCGTCCCCTTCACGAGGTTGAGGCCCTTCTCGTCGTACAGATAACTCTTACCGTCGCTGACGCTAAGCAGGACGTCCCCGTCCACGCCAGTAACCTTCGTGACCTCCTGGTACCCCCTCGACCTCCTCCCTACGCTCCCGTTATTCGGCAGGTGAAGGTCCGTGCTCATCCCTGTCTCCAGGTCTACGATCGTCAAGTGGCTCGTGTAGCACCACGCCCTGCTCTCCAGAACGCTCAGGCAACCCGCGGTGTTCTGAAGGTCGTCGTAGTTCTGCGGCCTTTTGTTAGAGGGTCGAGAGGATCCCTCGTCGTTTTCCTCGCACTCGAGGTCCCAGACTCGGAGGCACTGGTCGGACGACTTTGAGACGCCCTTCAGGACAGAGTTTATGCGGACGAAGGAGAGGTACTCGACGGTCATGCCGTTGGACTGGGTGTCGTAGATGCAGGACCAGAGGGGGGAGGAGGCAGGGTTCGAAGGGTGGTGCGGGGGAACGAAGCTGGGGGGAGGGGGAATGGAGTTGTTTGAGGGTTAAAAAACAAATGTTGCTTCGTAACGTGTGAGTGTTGAAAAATGGCAATATTCAACATTTCTCACCTCCATATATGAATATTCTTAATCCCCTTCCCGCAAAAAAGCCTATAAGTCCCACTCGGCAGCTGCACAGCCGCCCCGAATCCCTTCAACTTAGCGTCCAAATGCTTGAAACACTTCACCATCCCACTGTCATTAAACTCCAGAGGAGATAAATGAGAGTAAGGTGTAGTCTCGAGCGTCGAGAGATCGTGGATTGTTAGTTCGACGGAACCGCGGAGGACGCCCGCGAAGCAGTACCGTCCTGAGGGTGGGATTGAGAGCGTCATTATTAGGTTGGTGTGTAGTCCTTTCGCTTGGATGTGTGAGAGGATGTAGCCAGGGTGGGAGGTTGAGGAGGTGGGGTAAAGGCGGACGGTGCCGTCGGCGAAGCCGGCGACGAGGTGGTTGCCGGAGGGGGAGACTTGGAGGGAGGTGCAGTCGGAGGTGGTGGAGTAGGTTACGGAGGAGACGTTGAAGGGGGGGAGGGGGACTGACTTTAGACTATTGGGATTGGAGGTGGAGGTGGAGGTGGGGGGTGTGGAGTTTGTGGCGTTGGGGTTGGCGTTGGAACGGGGGGGAGAAGGTGTGGTGTGCGAGTTGGCGTTGGCGTTGGCATTGGAAGGGTGATTTTGGTTGGCCTTGTTAGTTAGAGGGTTCGGAGTGGTGGTAGTGGTGGGAGACGTCGAGATGTGTGTGGAGGCTGACGGGGAGGTAGTATTAGCCGTGGCGGTGCTGTTGCTGTTGCTGTTGCTGTTGCTGTTGCTGTTGTTTGTGGTGGCGTTTGATGCGTCTAACTGTGACGACGACGAAGACGCCTGCCGTGCAGCAGCTTCAGGGTGCACGGGCGTCTGCTGCGGCACACCGTGCTGCTGCTGCTGCTGCTGCTGCTGCGATGGAGTCTGAGGGTGTTCATGAGAAGAGCTCGCAGCCTGTTGTACATTGTCAGCGCTTAGTTCCGTCCCTAACGGGGTCCCTAACGGAGTCCCTAACGGGGTCTTTAGTTCTGTCCCAACGCCTGAATCAACGCCATCAGATTGAGGCGCAGGTTTAGCAGTCTTATGAGCGGCCTTACTATCAGATGTCTCGCTATCGTCCTATTTGTGTGAAGTGTGAGGGTGTTTGTGCGGCGTGTTAAGTGTTAAGGCGTGATTTGACATCTAGATAGCTGCTTCTGAGCTGGTTTTGAGATTGGCGGGAGCCCTCTCGATTGTATTTCCCTCCTTTGGCATATAATTGTTGCAATTAACGCACCTTACGGCTTTTCACTTCAGGTGATGTGAACGGTAGTGATCTTGCTGGCACTTCCGACTCCATGGCTACTATTGTGAAGAGATAGTGAAGATGAGGGAGCTTATGACCAAATATTATGTGCGAGGCTCTTTATGACTTTTGGAGGGAAGCCTCATTCAGAGGTTTTGCCATTTCTTTGGAAAAGTCGACCTTTGGACCTGCAAGTGATCCATACCATACTATACGATGTCACAATCGACATGGCAACAGAAGAAGGCCAAGCTAGCAGAAGAAGAGGCGCGAAGAGCTGAAGAGCAGGCTCAAATCGATGCGGAAAGGAAAGCAGAGCTTGCATTCTCGTAAGTGGCCCGTAGAGCCCGTACTTTGCGTAGGAGGGACGAACGATAAATACGATAAATACGATAAATACAATATTAACAGAAAGGGTTACTACTACTGTACCGCACGCTCACATTATACTAACGTCTTAAACTTCACCATTGTTGCTATCCCAAACCCAAAACAGGAAGGACACGAGCGCAGCCGCAATGGGCGGAGGAGACGACGAGCTCTTTGAGAAGAAACTGACCAAGGAGGAGAAAAAGGCCGCAGCCAAGGCCGCCCGTGAGGCCAAGAAAAAGGCCAAGGAGGCCAAATCAGGCAAGGGCAAGAAGGGCAAAACCGACGAGGACGACGCCAAGGCCAACCAAGCCAAGGTCGACGACATAGCCTCCTCCCTCGCCCAGAACCCTAAGGACGGTTACGGCGTCCAAACCCCCGCCGACATCCTCGCCGAAAACGGCACCGTCTGCACGTATGCCCAGTCCAAAGGCGGAGTCGACTCCCGCTCTAAGGACATCAACGTCCAGAACTTCACCATGCTCCACAAAGGCGCCGTGATGCTCGACGAGTCTGAGATCGTACTAAACTACGGGAACAGGTACGGGCTTATAGGGAGTAACGGATGCGGGAAGTCAACGTTCTTGGCGGCCTTGGGAGCCCGCGCCGTTCCCATCCCTGACGGTATTGACATCTTCCACTTGAAAGAGGAGATAGAGCCTTCCGAAACTTCAGCGTTCGAGGCCGTCATGAGCGTAGACGAGGAGAGGGCTAGGCTCGAGAAGGATGCGGACGAACTTAATAATATTCTGACGGAGATTGGGGAGGGGGATGAGGACGCGGACGAGAAGCAGGTGAGGAACCAAAGGGACGGGACACCCTCACCCCCACCCCCCCCAAACCAATTCTAACGAGTTAACGACAATCACTTCGTTTCGTCCCCCAGGAGACAATCATGGACCTCCTCAACATCGTCTACGAGAGGCTTGACGAGATGGACGCCACGACCGCCGAGGTCCGCGCCCGCTCCATCCTCAAGGGCCTCGGCTTCACCCACGAGATGCAGGGCAAGGCCACGAAGGACTTCTCAGGCGGCTGGAGGATGCGCGTCTCCCTCGCCAGGGCTTTGTTCATCAAGCCAGCCTGCCTCCTCCTCGACGAGCCTACGAACCACCTCGACATGGAGGCTGTATTATGGCTCGAGGATTACCTTTCGAAGTGGAACAGGATCCTACTCATGGTTTCTCACTCTCAGGATTTCCTTGACGGGGTGTGCACGCATATGATACACCTTAACCCGAAGAGGACGCTGACGTATTATCAGGGTAATTACAGTCAGTTCGTTAAGACTAAGAAGGAGAAGGAGGACAACCAATGGAAGCAGTACAGATGGGAGCAGGACCAGGTGAGAACAAAAAAAGCACACAAACCTTTCTGAAAGAAGGTCAAACTTGTTTTATTCACACCCCCAACCACACCCCGCAGATCAAGAGCATGAAGGATTACATCGCGAAGTTCGGTCACGGAACGGCCAAGAACGCCAGGCAGGCCCAGTCTAAGGAGAAGGTCCTCGAGAAGATGGTCGCCGCCGGCCTGACGGACAAGCCCGTGGAGGACAAGGCCTTCAGCTTCAAATTCCAGGACCCGGGACACCTCCCCCCCCCCGTCCTCGCGTTCCAGAACGTCGAGTTCCACTACCCCAAGTGCGAGAACCTGTACTCTAACCTCGACTTTGGCGTCGACCTCGACTCCCGTATCGCCCTCGTCGGCCCTAACGGCGCAGGAAAGTCCACCCTCGTCAAGCTCATGTGCGGGGAGCTCATCCCCACCAACGGTGATGTAAGGCCGCACATGCACCTGACGATGTCGAGGTTCACGCAGCACTTTCAGGACGTGCTGGACCTCACGAAGACGCCGTTGGAGTACTTCGCGTTCTTGTATCCCAATGAGACGAAGGAGGTGAGAAAAATAAGGGAGAGGGGAGAAGCACCTCAAATACTGTCTAACCTCTAATCTCTAAACCTCATTCCACCTCAGGATTTGAGGAAGTACCTTGGTCGTTTCGGAGTTTCCGGTAAGATGCAGGTTCAGGTCATGGAGGAGCTCAGCGACGGCCAGAAGGCTCGCGTCGTCCTGAGCAAGATGGGCCGCGAGAACCCTCACATCCTCCTCCTCGACGAGCCCACGAACCACCTCGACATGGAGTCGATAGACAGCCTCGCCAACGCCATCAACGAGTACAAGGGGGGGCTGGTGCTCGTGAGCCACGACATGCGACTCATCGACCAGGTCGCCGAGGAGGTGTGGATCTGCGACAACAAGACTGTGGCCAAGTTCCCTGAGGGCATCCTGGGGTACAAGAGGCACCTCCAGCAGCAGCTCGGCCTCCAGTCGGCCCTCAAGGGAGACGCCAGCGTCAAGTCCGACCCGAACAAGAAGAAGAAGGAGAAGAAGAAGGAGCCGGCGAAACCCAAGATCAGCGTGGAGAAGACGACCCCCGCGCCTGTCGAGGCGCCTTCGGAGCTGGTGAAGTGGGGATCGGGGGGGGACGAGCCGCCGAAGGCGCCCCCCGCGGGGGGAGAGGGGCTGGCGAATATGGGAGCATGCAAGGAAGCTCTACCGCCGGCGCCGGACGGACAGTGCCCGAACTTCGGAAAGACCGAGTGGAGGAAGTGCGAGCTATGCGATAAGCGACACCCTTGATTAAACTAGGAGGAGCACATTTAAAGTTTCAAAAGATCTTGTTCTTTTGAGTTTCATCATCATATTTACAGCATTCTATCATATTTCATCTGCCTCATTCTCTAAGCTGTTCAACCCCTCCTCCCCTCTACATACGCTCAAAACTATCATCCAAATATACCCAGCAGCGACGATAAAAGGGACCCTTAAATGCGCTGGGTTGAAGTAAAAATTAAAGCCTTGTATCGGAACAAAAATCGCCGCCTGAAGGGTACAGTCGTGCAAGAGGTTGGTTCTCCAAGTGTTCACGCCCTTCTTTATGCTCTCCTTCCACGCAGACGCTTCGTTCGTGAAGGCCTCCCTGGAGCAATAAAACAAGGGGAGGTAAACAAAGGGGAGGTGAACGCATGAATCGAGGAACGTCATCGCCGCAGCTCGCCTCAATCTCCCCGCGGCGAAGTCCACGCTCCTCAGGGCGAGCGGGAAGGCCCCGTTGAAAATCGCGTACTGCCCCACGCCGACGTACAGCCAGCCGAAGTTCGCAAAAAAGACGGTACGTCTCCAATCTATCGAGGGACCGGAGCGCTTCTCGACGAAACGCTGGACGCATTGGTCGGCCGATACGCCCTTCAGGCCTGCGGCTATTGCAGCCGCGGATATGGGGTAGCGTTGGGCGAAGTCGTGTGCGGTTTTATAGAGCCGCATGGAGTGAGGTTGCAGGTCTCGGGGGAAATGAGTTTTCAAGTGAAGACGGCTAATACTTCACTTCTCAAGCTGCGAACAAGATCCCTTGTTGCGAAAAAATAGACTAGCACTAAACCCCCGGCCTTTGAGTGAGTTTTTGAGGTGCAAAAATAATCTGGAACCTCCCACAAATCATTGCCAAATTTGCCCAAGTTGATATTTTCACGCGCTGATCACAAAGAATCTACTTATACCTGCAGCGAAATACGAAGTCCACCACCCAGAAATCTTCCTCCCTTCCTTCCTTCTACCCTCTCCTTTCTCTGCTCAGCTTTTTTCCTCACAACAGGCAGCTAACTGACCCAACCCTCGGCAAGGTTAAGTCAGTTTCATTCCACCAACGCGACAATGCCTGCATCCGCCCCATCCCCCGCCGATGCCAAAAAGTTCGCCAGCTCCCACAAGGGGAAGCGAAACTCCGAGAAGCTTACCTTGACTGGTTTGCGCCAGCTGCACACGGACAGGTGAGTCCTCCAGTTCGTCGAACCTACCTACCCTTCCTGCTCCTTTCTAACCCGGTATTTTTATACCACGTGCCCTGGCAATAACGCACAGCTTCTACAAACCCTCCGAGAAGCAACAACAGAAATTCAATCAGCGAATGACGACTGCCCAGTCAAGTGCTGTGCAACCCGAGAAGGATGGTGAAGGCAACTCCTCTTTTGACGCCACCAGGGATCTGCACAAGAAGTTCCTCGCCCTAGAGGACGACTCTACGGACTACCACCGCCCCCTCAAGACCGTCCCCCAAGACGATCCCGATATGGATCACCACGTGGTCCACCACGAGCGTCCCTCTCAACACCTTCGCCCCCGCTCCATGACGGCACGAGTTGCGCACCTACTGCACCACTCTCAGGCCACCGGCAAGGTTCTGGACCTGAACAAGTCCCACAACAAGCTGCACTCTTTTCTAGAAGACGTGAACGGGGAGGACCCTCTAGAATTGGTCGACGCCGAAGGGCAGTTCAAGGGGATGACCAACTGGATGCCGAACGCTCAGAACCCAAGCGGGATGAAGAGGGTCATGAACGAGGAGTTCCCGTACTACGCTCTGAGCGAGAAGAAGGAGACCCTGAACATGAGGGCCGCCGAGGCGTTGCAGCGGAGCGAAGGGGACGAGTTTTGGGGCCTCATCAAGACGAAGCGAGAGGAGGAGGAGAACACCGCTCTCATGACCAAGGAGGACACGTATGCGAGCGAGTGGAGGTGAGAAGCGCCACGCGGAATTTGAAGATTGTCGCTCACCGTTCAATAATTCAATAATTTTAACTCCTTGTCGTCGCCCGCCACACCACTCTCGTCGCAGGGATGCTGAAAAGGTCGCCATGCTTCACCAGAAGTGGAAGGAGCTGGATAAGCAGTCCAAGCTCAACCACGAAATTTCCAAGGCCAAGAAGGAAGAGAAGGCGAGGAAGTCGTACATGAAAATGTTCATGACCGCGACGGACTCCTCTGCCATCATCGGGCACAAGTGGGCTACTCGACCGACTGTGATCATGCGCTCATCTCTGATCAGTCCCGTGTCCCCCTCGCACTCGGCACAAATCGTCGAGAAGCCCTCAGCCGTCTCCCCAACCGGAGCGGCAAAGGGTGCCGGTTACAAGATTGAAATCACCCCCTCTGTCCCGACGACCACCACCATCCCCATTGTCGACGGAAAGAAGAAGAAGATGAAGGCGCCTGCCGACAACATGTCCGCCATTTTCGGATCGGACAGTATCTCCGGCGCCAAGTCCATTTCCTTCCACGCCTCTTCTAGCAGGATCCGCACCAAGAAGATTAACAGCTTCCAGGCGGAGAAGGACCACTATGCCCAGGAGCCCTTCGAGCGCTTCGCGGCCATGAAGGTCCGCCCCGCTTCCACCACCACCCTCAAGAGCTCCGCTTCGGACCCCTCTCTTCCCAGACCAAAACTGGCCGACCGCCTGCCCCTCGACACGTACTTGAACGCGACGCCGTTGAAGAGCTCCTCGAGGCAGCGAACCGGGGGTGCCTCCTCGCGTCCAACGCCAAGCGTTCAGCAAGACGCTGGGGAAAGCCACGAGGTCAACATGGGCCTGTTCCACGGAGTGACCGTTGCTGGAGGAGGAAAACGTCTCTCTGTCATGGCGCCGGTCATCCCCAAGACCGAGCGACAGCTAGAAAGGGACCGTTTCATCGAGGCCTTCCAGTACCTCTTCACCCTGGACTCCACAGCAGCCCTTCGGCAAACCGTGTTTTTGGAGGACCTCATGGAGGGCTTGAAGAGCGACAAGAAATTGAAGCACCTGTTCATGGGCACCATCTTCTGGCCCACCCTCAAGGGTAAGAAGTGGGACGAAATCAACAAAGGATTGAGGGAGTTCATCTCCGAGGGGGAAGCCATCAGCTTCGATGGCTTCTATGAGTACACCCGCACGCTTTACCACGAGTCTGGTGTCGCCAATTCCATGATACGAAAGCTGAACGACAACAGCCTCAGGAGCGGCAAAAACTCGCTGAGGGTTGGCGACAAGATCGAGGCTAGAGCGAAGGGACAACCGTACTGGCTCCCGGGAACGATCACCAGGGTTGGCGCTGCGGAGACGGGAGACTACAAGACGTGCGATGTAAAGTACGAATTGGTCATGGCCTGGAGGAAGGTCCAGGCGATAGGAGTGGGAGTGGGCGATGGCGTCGACATATTCAAGAAGACCGCGGAAGATAAAGTCGTTGGTGGCGTCGTGCTCGAGCACGGCGCCGATGACGAAGACGAGAGCAGTGTGGAAGAAGCAAAGGGTGAAGCAAGGACGGAAGAGGAGGTCGACCCCTCAGCCTCAGGCTTAGACCAGTTGACGATCGAGCGCCTCATCGACTTGAATCCGCTTGGCGAGGAGGCCGCAAGCAAGTGTACTAGCGAGGCCGAAGTCCTCGAGTTCGTGTTCGCGCTGATCAGGGAGAACAGCGATGTCGACGACGCTCCTTTCAACAAGGTCATTAAGAGCGAGGTGCTCGAGGCCGTGCAGCAATGCGTGTCCGAGGGAGAGGATGGAATGGGGGACGGGGTGGGGGACGGCGACAGCAACGGCGACGATAGAGGGAGCCTGGGAGGGTACGCGATGCAGCTGGAGGGGGAGGAGTCATCGCGGCTCCTTAAGAATATGATCAGGAAGTCCTCGGCACTTTTATCCCTCGGAGAGATGGAGAGGGTCAAGGAGGCCTTCGTCAACGTAGGCGAGGACAAAACAGACATAGTTAATGTCATTCACGATGGCGCCAGACTCACTGATGACGGGAAAGAAGTTACGAGGGATGACTACCAAGATACGGAAGCACCCGTTGACATTGGGAAGGATGCCTTCGTCGAGTTCTTCCTGACCATTAGCGACATCCTTCAGTTCAACAATATAAACTTTTGACCAGCGTAACTTTTAAATAGAATAGAACGAAGTAAGGAACGAAATTCATTTATTATATTAACTTGGAATATCTCTCCTCATGGAACTTTGCATCCCTTAACTGATAATTCAGAACGTCGCCACGGCAATAAAAATAAGAACATCGCCCACACAACTCATCAGGACAACCACCCAAACACTCCCCCCTAACTTCCCGCCGCGCAATAACTTCGCACCGAATCACCCAAAAAGTGTGTACAGTGATCCCCAACCATGGAAAACCTAGCCAATCCTCAGGACATTCAGTTTTTGGTTAGTTTCCATCCCCCCCGCGTACCGATCCCCATTTCCAACACACGAGGGCTCCTCAACACCTCCAACAGACCCCCACGTACAAACGTCAACCTCCAATTATCCGCGGTCATTCCACAAGGCCCCTTCACAGCCCATCCGTTGGCCCCGCCCCAGGCCATCGCGTATGGCTGAATTGCGTGTCCCCTCGATATGACCACGTCTCAGCGTTGCTCAAGCCGGCCAATATGCTCGCAACATACCCCGTTATTTGCCTTTCGTGCGCCCTCGTCGTCGTGAGAATCAGCTAGGCTGACCAAGCCCCATTCTCGCGGCCTGCTTTGAGGGCCCTCATCAAAGACCTCTTGCCCCTCGTCGCTACTACCGCCGCCATTCGACTCAGCTCAGCCATTGCTTTTGCACATGAATACCGCCTCGCGAACACGATTTCCTCGTTTACTTATGAAATCATGTAAAACCCCATCCCACCACCCTGCTAACCCTCCGTTGCTCCTCCTCGATCTTTCCCCCCTCTTCAGAACTCAATCAATCACAATCTATCAACCAAAATGGCCGAATCTAAGAAGAACGTCATGAAGGACATCAAGGTCGACAAGATGATCCTTAACTGCTGCGTCGGAGAGTCCGGAGATCGCCTCACCCGTGCCGCCCGTGTGCTTGAGCAGCTCACCGGACAGCAGCCCTGCTTCTCCAAGGCCCGTTACACCGTCCGTACCTTCGGCATCAGGCGTAACGAGAAGATCTCCTGCCACGTCACCGTGAGGGGAGAGAAGGCCCTCGAGATCCTCGAGCGTGGCCTCAAGGTCAAGGAGTTCGAGCTCCTCCAGCAGAACTTCTCTTCCACCGGAAACTTCGGCTTCGGCATCAGCGAGCACATCGATCTCGGAATCAAGTACGACCCCACCACTGGAATTTACGGCATGGACTTCTTCGTCTGCCTGACCCGTGCCGGAGCACGCGTCGCCAGGAGGAAGAGCAGAAACGCCAAGGTGGGCTTCCCCCACAAGCTGACCAAGGAGGATGCGATCCAGTGGTTCCAGGAAAAGTACGAGGGAGTCGTGCTCGCCAAGGCCATTTAATTGAATAAACCTATTTAAAACAAAAGAAATTACAAGATCCTATTTTCTTATTATAATTTCACTACACACACCTATATGGGTTTGGGTTTACACATACAACACATGCAAAATTCAAAGCAACAAACCAGAACCCCACCCAGACACAAAATAAAAATAAGCAGAAGTTTTTATTTGACATTTTTTGTTTTGACCTTTACTAGTGGCTTAGAGCATTTTCTTGATGAGTGCGTTGATCTCCTCACCCCTGGCTCCGGCCTCTCCTCCCTCGAGGAAGTGCAGAAGCTTGGTCTTGGAGCTGAATCCTCCGTTGGGAGAAGAAAGCTTGAAGGGCCAGAGGAAGTTGTTGGTGGCCTTGAAGTTGTCGCCCACGGTGAAGATCTCGTGGATGAGGTCGTCGACGCACTGCACGGAGTCGAGCTGGAGTCCGTCCTGGATGACGGCGTTCTCACTGATGGGGACCCTCTGCTTGTTGACCTTTCCGAAGCCGCGCTTGAGGATCAAGTCCTTGATGGACTTGAGGGAAGGGTAGCCGTAGGTGACGTAGGGCTCGATAAGGCGGAGCATCCTCTCGGTGGCCTCGTTCAGCTTGACGAAGGTGCCGTTGTGGATCTGAAGGAGGCGGAAAAGGCGAAGGACCTTCTTGGCCTTGGGGTCAACACCGATGGTACCGCGGATGCGGATGACGAACACGAGCTTGGGCTGGGCGGGGACGTAGAATCCTCCGTTGGTCTTGGCGTCCCTGCGGGCGGCGACGGCGGCGGCCTCGGTGGCCTTGTACTCAGCAGCGTACTTGGCTCCGTTGGCGGCGAAGGTCTTCTTGTTGGCCCTGCGGGTCTTCTTGGCAGCGAGGGCATCGGCCTTGGCAGCGGCCTGGATTTTGAGCTGGGTGGCGGCCTTCTTGTTGGCAGTTTCGGGGGCCTTGGCCATATTGATTAAATTGGTGGTATTGGGGGTGATACTGCGGAGATGGCGGACAAGAGGTGTTAGTGATTTGAGCTGATACGATTCGTTGAGGGAAGGGGAGTATTTACGGGCGGCGGTATGCGAAATTGGACGGTTGCGGGACGGAGACAGGCCAAAGGGGTCGAAGCGCAAGAGCAACAGGAGGCTGTATTAGGGGGGCCTTTAGAAACCCGCAGATAACGTGATGAAATAGTAAAACACTACTTTGCACGAAACGTCAAGCGACCAGTCGAATGATTGAGGGGCGCAATGTGATATCAGAGACCACCACGCACAACGTTATCTTGTGGAAATGTCGACGGGACACACAATTGGGACAAAAGCGATGGCCTGGGGCGGGGCCAACGGATGGGCTGTGAAGGGGCCTTGTGGAATGACCGCGGATAATTGGAGGTTGACGTTTGTACGTGGGGGTCTGTTGGAGGCGTTGAGGAGCTCTCGTATGTAGGAAATGGGGATCGGTACGCGGGGGGGATGGAAACTAACCAAAAACTGAATGTCCTGAGGATTGGCTAGGTTTTCCATGGTTGGGGATCACTGTACACACTTTCGGGTGGATTTGGATTGGGAGTTTTGGGAGGTATTGCGCGGCGGGAAGTTGGGGGGGAATGTTTGGGTGGTTGTCCTGCTGGGTTGTGTGAGCAATATTGTTATTTTTATTGGCGTGGCGACGTTCTGAAATTCTCAAATGTGGAAGGCCTTTCTGCTTCGATTGTCTCGAATTTTAGGACTTTTTGCGATCCTGCTTTTTGCGATCCTACCTTAGACATCCTCATTGACACAG
This sequence comes from Triparma strigata, assembly GCA_030267945.1. Taxonomy (NCBI): domain Eukaryota; class Bolidophyceae; order Parmales; family Triparmaceae; genus Triparma; species Triparma strigata. The sequence continues at coordinate 53,709 of BRXY01000034.1, forward strand.
AGTACGTAGTCGTAGCGATGGGGGTGGGGTTCAATGGATGCCCCTTGCTATAATAGTAACACTGGATAAATCTGAACCGGCTAGCATTATCAGTCCTTGTTCTTCGTCATGTTCGGCGCCCTGCTGATTCGATTGAACATGGACGGCGAGAGCCTACAAGACCGCGGCTACTTCGACGTAATCCTGGTGGGAGTGAACCTGACGCCGTTGCTGCTGCCGCTGACAGCTCGCCATCGTGAAGAAGTTCAAGAGCGTCCAGGTTCTTAGCACGATGGTGTCTCAAGTGTGTGCGTACTTCGGCTTTGGAGGCGACCTCGTTGCTGCCAAGAAGCAAATTGAGACCCTCAAGAAGAACTTCCAGGATCTGAGAGAGATAGGACTCGGGAGGGAGAGTGGAAGAAAAGATGACGAGGAGACGGGGCTGGAGTTAGTTGGGTTCGAGGTTGGAGCGGCGACCGTTGGGGGTGGTTCGATGCTCCGAACGAGTAAATTCAGTGCCTCCAACCCATCCATGATACACCGATGGCGGCTGATGGCACAACTAAAACTACCGTCAAAAACAAGGCCGACACTGGTCGCCCGAACAGCAGTTTCGACGCCTTTAAAAATCCGGCCTTGAAGGGAGCGTCGAAGAACAAGAACAAGAACAAGAAGAACGGTGGCGTGGTGGTGGCCAAGTTGGAGAACGAAATAGTCGAAAAGGGGAAGCGATCGCGAGAGAACTTCTGAAGGGCGACAAAGGGGGCGGGGATTGATAAGGGGTCAGTGGGCGGGGGTTAAGTCGCTTCGAATAGCTTCAAATAAAACAAAATACCAGCTTCACTTCGTTTTCACTTTTACAAATTAAATATACCACACACTAATATACACTAGAACAGATCAGAGAAGAGCTCAACAAACTGATCAAAATTGAGCTCCCCGGAAGAATTTTTGCTGACGGTGGCCATGATCCTCTCTACGTCATTCATGTCGCTGTCCTCTTGGTCGACAATGGTGCTCCCCCTCCTCTTTCTGTCTTGCTGCAGGCCCTCGTTAATATTGAGAGCTTGCTTGATCTCTTCTACGTCGACGACTCCGTTGCCGTCCGCGTCGTAGAGCTCGAAGAGCTCTGCGAGCTGCTCTATCTTCTCCTCCATCTTCTCCTCGCTGAGGGGGTTGGAGGTGGCCTTGCTCTCCGGCGCACCCTGCAAGAAAGCATTGTCATCACCATCCTCGCCGCTGCCGCCGCCGCCACCATCGCCGCCGCCAAAGCCGCCGCTCTCGCTGACCTCTTCAGGAAGGTTGACGTACTCAAGAGCCTCTAGAAGTTCCGCCTTCTTCAGGTATGGGAAGACGTTCCTGAAAACAGTCTCTAGGTTCACCCTCCCCCTGTCCTTGTGCCCCTCGTGCTGCGCCATGGTCTGGATGGCGGAGACGAAGTGAGGTCGGGCGGTGATGTCGGGGTCACTGAAGAACAGGTGCACGGGGGCTTTCTGGCCCAGCGCCTCCTTGGCCCGTTGCGACGCCTCCTTTCGCTCCTTTTCCAATTCAGTATAAGTTGAGGTCCTCTTCTTCTTCAAGTTCAGAACTATCGAACCAAAGATCTCGGCGACCAGGACAATTTCCTTCACGCTGTACGGTCCGAAGAACTTGGCATCCCTCAACCTGTTGTGGAAGCTTACGATGCTTTCCTTCCTTGAAGCTCCTTTCCCCTCCTTCATCCTCAGCCTGTGCTTCTGAAGGGCCTCATTCTTCAGCTTGCTCAGCCCGAGCTCGCCCCTGCTCTTCGACTTGCCTCCTCCCCCCGAACTCGCCTTGGCCGTCAGGGGCTGCAATTTATTCGACCTCCCCTTTGCGCCACCCCTCGCCCGCCCGCCCTTGTCTCCGAATACCTTGCCGTGGAAGTCCGCGATTCTCTTCTTCCATCTCTGCTGATTCTCAACGGTCTCCTCCGCCATCTTTTCCAAATCCTGAAGCGAGTGTGCGGTGATCTTGCCTGTCGTCGTGTGGTCATTGTGCCTGAAGAATGTGCCGCGCTGGTGAGCCCTGCTGACGACCTTTGCCTGAGCACGCCTTTTCTGCTTTATGCCCTCGACAGGCGGTAGCGGCGAGAGCTCAGGCGCAGAGATGCTGTGCTGCTCATCGTAAAATCCGGACTCTTCAAAGTCGTTGTTCTCGTACGAGTCGTTGGTCTCAAGCCCTTCTCCCCAAATGTCTTCGTCCTGGGCGCGCTTCTTCAACCTGTAAGAGGGAATGATGGCCTTCTTCAGCTTGACCTTTTCGAGCTCTCCCTCCTTGCTCCTGATGAAATCGCTAGGTTGAGATAGGGTGGCAACGAGCTGCTCCTTCGCAATGATGCTCCGCCTAGCTGCCATGTCCAGTCTCGACTTCTCGTCATAGAGGTTTCCGTACATCTCCTTTTGACGATTGGTGGAGGAGATGGCCCAGTTCTCTGGGTCGTCCGCATCCGTATCGATGACGATGTTGTGAGCTTTCATGGACGAAAATAGCTCGCCTCCCTGCTTTCCGCCTTGCCCTATGTTGTTCAAGCTGTCCAAGCTCGACATTATGTCGTCGTCCGATGGCAAGGGCATTTCCCTCATGGTGAGTTCCCTCGTCAGGGCCGACTTCTTCAGCTGCCCCGGTAGCCTCTTCTGTTCCTCTTGGCCCTTCTTGGCGTCGCTGAGACTATCGCCCTTTTTCAACCCCTTCCTTCTTCTCTTCTTTTTCTTCTTTTTCTTTATCTTGTACGGGTCCTCGTCGTCCTTCTTGTCTTGCTGAGCGAGCTTCTTGAAAATTGCCTTAGTCTTTTGGACCCTTTTTGACATGACCTTCTCTCGTAGCATTTCCTTGGCGGTCTTGACCCAAGTTTCGTCGCCCCTGACCTGACCAAAGAGTCGATCCTGGACGAAAAGAGCAGGGAGGGAGTTGTTCGTCGTGTTAACGGAAAAAAAACGTTTATGACATCTCTCACTCGTTCTCACTCGTTCTCATCGTTCTCATCGTTCTCATCGTCCTCACCTTCTCCTCCTCCCACTGGGCGCCGACTAAATTTTTAGGCCCGTGGCCCACACTCTCTTCGTCACTCCAAAACTCCTCCGCCGCCTCCTCCTCCCCCTCCTCCTCTTCTTCGCTCTCAACATTCTCCACTCCGTCCTCTTTCTTCTCCTCTCCATCCGGAGCTGGGAAATGGTGGGTAGGACTCCCGGTAGTGCTCGACCTGCTCGGGCTCGACCTCCCCTTGGGGCTCTTGTCCCCAGCCTTGCTCCTGGGACGGCTGCTCTGCTTGCTTGTGGGCGTTCTGGCTCTAATTTCCTTCATTTCCTTGACCATCTCCTCGTGCTTCTTTGATATTATTCGATCCTCCGTCTCCATAGCAACCACACCATCATACACCTCCCTTGCCTCGGTCAGGCGCGTATCAGACCGAGCTTTCTTGTCGATGGGGAAGGTCCAGTCCCTCTTCCACATGCTGTCGGCCTCCCTTCCCCTCGTCAAAGTCCCCATCTCCTCACCATCCATCTTCCAGAGCATGACGGTCCCATCGCGGCTGGCAGTCAGGATGCTCTTGGGGTCGGAAATGAAATCGACGCTGGTGAGAGCCTCCTTATGTGCCGGCCAAGCACACAACAGCGTCACGTCATCGTCAGTTAGGAAGTTTGTGTCGAACTTCGGAACGGTTTTCCTTAATTTCTTCCTGCTATTTGGCGAGATGGCCTCACCGTCATCGTCGTCGCCGCCTTTCTTCGCTTCACTGTCATCACTTACGCGCTGCTTGTACGTGTTACCGTCTCTCTCGCAGCGTCGGTAGGGGTTGTAAGAAGGCATGCACCGCGGTATCTTGTCGGTGCTCGGAACCTTGAGCTCCAAGCTTTTGATCGCAGGCGAAATATCCCAAACGCGCACCCAGCCGTGTTCGTCACCGGTGATGACGATGTGCTGCCCGGCCGGAATTCCAGTCTCTCCGACGACCTCGCCACCGTCAGGGTCATAAAGCACCGTCATTACGCAAGCCGCGCACCTCTCCTCGGCGTTGTCTGCCATGGTTTGGCAATTGGCCTCCTCCACAGGGTCGATGGAGCCGTCATCTCCAGGCTTGGCCCTGAAGCCACCGCTTCCACCGTTCTCGAAACGCAGAGCGCACTTATTTCTGCCTGTGCCCAAATACGGACGGACCGGAATCATGCTGATACCACCGTCGCTGTCCGCAGAGAGGACGAGCGGATAAGGAGCCACGAAGGAAAGGGCCGTGACCTCGTGGTCAGTTTCGAGCTCGGCGTCGGAGTCGAGAGTTAGGAACTGAAAATCCCATATTTTGACAGATCCGTCTACACTGCCGGTCGCAACGAGGCCCAGGGTGGGGGAATTCGCCAAAGCGGTGAAGTCGCTGTCGTGAGCGTTCGTGACTGTCCTCAAGAGCGAGGACTTGGGATCGTTGTGGAAGTCATCATAGACGCGAATGCTGCGATCCCAGCTACCGGTAATGATGCACTTGTCCTCCTCCGCGTACAACAAGCAGGATATCTCCGCGTCGTGCTTTGGCAGCTCCGCGATCTTGGACCAGTTGGAATTGTTGAAGATCTGAATTTCCCCCCCTTGGTTCGCGATTATGGCCTTGCGCCGCTTGCCGTCGAAGACGATCTTGGTAATCTCAGTCGAGCTGAGGCTAGTCACTTCCCGCAAGATGTAGCCGGTGTCAGGGTCCCAGACCTTGAGGTCCTTCTCGTGGATAGAAATAAAGTTGAAGCCAACATCGTTGAACATGCACTGCGTCGGCGGTGCCTCTGGGGGCCTGACGTCGACGCTGTCAAAGGTGTGAATCTTCTTGCTCGCGGCCACGAGGGTCATCCCGTTCGTGCTGAACTCGAGGGCGTTCTCCACGCCGTCAGCTACCGTGAAGGTGGAGCTCAGGTGCGGGCGGCAGTCAAAGCACTGGATGCACCTCTCGTGGTTCTCCAGGGCGACGTTGCGGCGAACGTCCCACCAGCAGAACTTCCCGGCGGCGTCGAGGGAGCAGAGCCGACCGGAGTTCCAAGGGGAGTAAACTTTTAGGATCTGCGAGTAGTGCCCCTTGACGAGCTTGTTGAGAGGGTAGCTCAGGCCAGCGTCCAGGTCCCACACGAAGACGTCGTACCCGAAGCCTCCAGAGTAGAGAGCGCCGGTTCCGTCGTAACACAGGGTGGTGACTCCGGAGGTGTGCCCGACGAGGGTGTGGGTCATGTTGAGGCTTGACAAGTTGTAGACCTTGATGGTGCCGTCCAGGGAGGCAGAACAGAGGCAGTTGAGCTCGAAGCCTTCGTCAGGGTGGATGACGACGAGGAGGTCCTGGATAGCGTCCGTGTGCTGGTCGAGAATGAACTCCTGCGTCGCCGTGTACTTGTACTTGGACGCATTCTGATCCGTGCCCTTGAGCTTCACCGCCACGACCTTCCAAACGGTGATCTGCGACTCACAACCAGCCGTGAAGAGGTGCTGATTGCCGTCGTCCCACGCCATGACGTACTGCTGCGACTCAGTTGCGACCCTTCCGGCCGGCTTTACGCTCTCGGACATTAGGTTGTTGCGGTTAATCGCCTTGTGGAAAGTGATGTGCAGGTCAGACGTCAGCACGCAGATGACGTCCAGCGAAGGGAAGAACTCGCACTGGATGCAAGAGATGGCGTCCTCCCCCCTCATCATCCTGCGCTTGTAAGCGAAGTTCTCCTCGGCGTCCCAGGGGAAGATCTTCCCACACAGCTGCATTCCTCCGAGCTCTACAGAGGGACGAAAGGGGGGGGTTTAAAATTTAGGGGGGGCTTAGTGGGGGGGAATTGCTTCTCACCTCCTCCAAGCTTATCTCCAATCCCTCTGTTGTACGGGTCATAAACTTGTATCATAGGCCCGGCGCACACCAGCACCCTCTGGAACTCCGGCACCCACTTGACGCACCGCACCTTACTCCTATCCTCACTCGCGGTCTTCTCCTGCGAATCCGTCACCGGCCTCAATTGCCAGTGATCGTGAAAGTGAAAGTCCGACTTGGAAGCCATGGCCATGTTAATTATGAAGCCGGTGAACTCATCCCACTCCATGGAGTCGTCCCCGTTGACGTCTATCTGGTGGAAGAGCTCCACGAGGTCGGCGACGGTGTCGACTATACTAGGCGTAGGGACCTTGGGGTTGGCATACACAACCTCCCTGTTGCTACGAGAAGCGCTCGCCCGCTTGGGCGACCCGGGCTTGCTCAGTCGCTCCGTCGCCTCCCTCGCGAGGGTGTTCTGCTTCTCGCTGTACTTGAGCATGACGCTCACGAACTGGTACATCGTCAGGCCGCCAGGCTTGGCGATGAAATCGGCCCTGAGCTTGGCCAGCTGATCGGCGGGGAGCTTCATCATGGTGGAGGCGACGATCGAGGTGCTGGAGTCCTCAGGCTGGGAAGAGAGGGCCGCCTTGAGGGGATCCTTGGTCGTGGCGGAGGCCACGGTGGACTCATCGTCGGAGGACATTTGGTTTTGCCAACAAGGGTTGGGGTCGGGCGAGCGGTTAGGGGTTGGTGAAGGAGAGAAGGAAGTCTGATGAAGGGAGGTCACAGCAAGTGCGAGAGGGTTGCGGGGGCAAAGTTGGGAGGGGAGGTCGTCCAGGAAGACTGGGCTTGGTTCTTATCGTCGCTTTCTTTGTTTTTCTCTTCCTTTTGTTTGAGAGGGTGATTCTCCTGGAAACACCTGCTCTGGACAAACCTGCAGCCTTGGAACATCGTGATCCACCAAAGTTGTTGAATATAACATACCATGGCTCCTATGAATAGAACAACGTACATCGAGAAATGCGCCCTCGATACACCCGTGCCAATATCAGCCTCGAACCAAAGTGCACTGAACGACGCCTTCAAGCACAAGTCAGGTCTCGTTCGCACTCTTTTTGTTCTCTCTGTGCTAGTGCCCTTATTTTGCCTCGCGCTCATCACGGCTCCGATCTACGCGCTTACCTTTATCTTCTACGGTCGGCCCCCAATTACTCCCACAGTTTCTAATTTATTCAGATACACTGTCCTCGTGTTCAGTTATCCCCATGTGCGACCGTACTCCAGAATGATGATTCTGTATGTGATACTGCGGAAGCTTTTGCTAATACCGATTTTCGGAGTTGGGTGGCATCTTGATGAGATGTTGTATGGAGGAGAGTTGGACAAACAGGAAATTATCAGTCCGGTGTTCCTTATTTCTGGGGCGAGGTCAGGATCCACTACTACCGGCCACCTCTTGGACAATGACCCGCAGTTCGTGTCTCCTGCCGGTGTTATGACTCTATTTCCCTTTCTCTGGCTTTGGAAAACAATTTCTTACTTTTCTCGATTGGGCCTTCTTCCTTCTCCCGAGAGTTTTTCTGCAGCGGTCATTGCAAAGGTTTCTAAGGATGCTCCGGAATTCGTAGCTCGGCACGAATTCGATCCTCTGAAACCGGACACGTTCGAGGTGCCCTGGTTGGTCAATCGAGGCTTTTTTCAAATTGGGCCAGAATTTGGAGCGGACGAAATGATCAAGGCGGTACCTGTCTCAGACAAAAATATTGATGTGGAGATGTGGGACGATTTCGTTAGTTACACTGATCGCATCATGCGCAAGGTGTTGTGTTTCAACTGCAAGAGAAGTGGCAAGAATCGAATCATGATAAAGGGCCACTTTTTGGCGGTTGCAAAGACTCTAGAAGCAAAGTACCCAAACTCGAGGTTCATAACAGTTGTTCGTGACCCGGCGAAGCGCCTTGAGAGCTTGCTCAATTTCATGATCGCCAACAGGTTATTAATTGTTGAGACACCACTAATCCCGACCATAAGAGACGTACTAGCGATTGGCGAAGCTATAACTCGCCTTGAGCTGGATTATATGAGAGAGGAGGAGAATTTCTTTGCGAGCGGAGGCAGAAGAAAGACATGCATTCAGTTTGCAGAATATGTCGCAAACACGAAGTTAGCCGTTGCGAAGTGCTACGCGGTTATAAACGAAGATGGCCAGGTGCCGAAGGAAATCCTGAGCGCCATCGAGCGAGGGAGAGAAGAGCATAAGAATCGGAGCAAGATGAAATACAGGATCAAGTTGAGCTTGGGGGAATTCGGGATAGACGAAGAAAAGTTCAAGAAGCTATGTAAAAAATGAAAGCAACCCTAAAAGTAAATAATTTTGTCTCGTTTCACTCACTCTGAAAGGAAAAACCCTCTATCGGGTCCTGTTCTTTTGCGGGTAGATCTGCGAGCGCTAGGTGTTGCACTCCTTCCTCGCTCGCTGTTCTTAGGCGTCGACCTCTTCACAGTCGCGCTCTTGCTCTTGCTCTTGCTTTTGGTCGGCGTCTTGCTGCGTCCTCTGCTGCTGCTGCGGCTGACCTTCTTCTTCTCCTTGGACTTGCTTATGGTTTGGAATGCCGCCTTCAACTTCTCCTTCGACTCGAAAAGGATCTGCTCATCGTTGTACATCCAGTAAATGAGAATAGGCGCAGTGACGTGCCACCACCCGTGCAGGAATATCCACAGGTGCCATGCTGTTTCCTGCTTGGCAATCCTTGCGAGGAGATGGATTCCAAGAGGCACAATAGCGAGGTAGACGTGTCTGTAAAGCGAAGCGTTGTAGCCTACCGACAGGACACGGAAGCAATTGATCGTAGCGCTGTACCTGTCGATGCCATGGATTGGATGAGCTCTCCCGATAAAGACGTAGTCGGCCAGGATGCTCAGGGCGGCCTGGAGGAACCAGAAAAACTTCCCGAGCTTTGTCATTCGGTTGTCGGAGAAGGCAGGGAGCACGAAAAGTACCCCGGACAGGCCACTCCACCAGTGAAGGCAGTGCTCCCGCGGCAGGTGCTGAGGAAACATGGTAAAGAGTTAGTGCGGGTTGATCTTCCCTCTCCCCGCCCCCGCTCTCCCTCTCCCTCTCCCTCTCCCTCTCCCAACCCTGGGGGGGTCAACGCTGAACTTACAGCTAGATTGAATCCCGCGGACATGCCATGCATCTGCTCCAGGAACACGTCAACAAATTTCGAAGCTAAGTAACTCATTTTTGTTCACAAGTAGATTCATTTTTCTGCCTGGGGGGCAGGAGAGTTTGATCCCTTCATTTCCTGGGCAAAAGTAGCCAAAACTGAAGAGCACACCTACTGACTTCCCACGTTACTTTAACCTTTAATGTATATAATAGCCGTCGTCTCACCCCTTAAAGAGGTGTATTCGTATATTTTAATTCGAGGAGTAGGTCCGTAGAAGCCCACGAATTAACAATTAAAGAGCTAAATTCTGCCCGCTGCACCTCCTCCAACAGAAGTACATTTTTTACTCAAATAACGCGAGTGATTACTTGATTCCTAGTTACTACCCGATAGACGTCGCTTACTGGGACCCTAGAGAAAGAGGACTCTACCGTGGAGAAAAGCACTTTACCTGAGACTTGCATGGGAGGAGCGATGAGCAGCAACAATAACAATACCGACGACGCCTCCTCCGCCTCCTCACTGGCACTGGCAGAAGGGTTTGATGATGGCCAGGTGCTGTCCTTGCTCAAATCGCAACAGGTGAAGACCTTGGGGCTGAGCAGCAGAGCCGAAATGGAAGCCAAGGTCAGCGAGATCAGGTTGCCACTTGACCTGACGCTGGTGCGCAGCGACATAAAAAATTCGCTCCGAGACAGTCATCACGATGATGGCTCTTATGTCCCCCTTCTGATTCGCTTCGCTTGGCACAATGCCGGCACTTACGACAAGGACACCAATACGGGCGGACCCAACGGTTCCACGATGCGATTTGACGAGGAGGCCAACGACCCGGAGAACGCGGGGCTCGGCAAGGCGATGCGAGTCCTGGAGCCCATAAAAAGGAAGTGGAGCTTCTTGTCGTATGCGGATATTTGGATGCTGGCCGGTTGCGTCGCAATAGAGGCTTCAGGGGGGCCCCACGTGCCGTTCTCTTACGGGCGAAGAGACTTTACAGAAGAAGAGGCGCTCCAGAAGAACTCAGCCGCGACGGGGTCTAGATGCCCTTTCGGTGATGGTAGGTTCAATCCGAATAAGTCTCGCCTCCCCACCGCAGACAGGGGACAAGACAAGAGCGCCCCGAAAGGCTGCCCCATGCACGTCCTCGAGAAGCCCACGATTGACGGAATTCGTGGCCCGTTCACTAGAATGGGCTTCACGGACAAAGAGACAGTCTGCCTCATTCTGCTCGGGCACCAATACGGTAGATGTCACGCTGACGTCTCAGGGTACGAGAATCCCTGGTACTCGTTCGACCCCGCCCACTACAATATATATGAGCACGGTTTGGGGTACCTTTCAATCTACAACTTCGGCGTCGCTCAGGGTCAGCATAGGAAACGAATTACGGCCCAGGGCAAACGACAGTGGGAGATGGCCTTTGGTGGCGGGGAGCCCTTTATGATGCTCCCGACGGATATGGCGTTGTGGTGGGATCCAAACTACCAAGAGTATGTGAAAGCCTACGATCGCGACCGAGTGCAATTTAAGAGGGACGCTGTTGTGACCTTTAAAAAACTAATCGAACTAGGCTGCGAAGATATGCTAACACAGGAGAGACGTTGAGACAAGCCAAAATTTTTGAACCAAAAAGCATCAGTAAATTCCGCTTATCCTTTCACCTTTTGGGTCGAACACGCTCTTTATGTGCAGCGTAGCATCCCAAACCTTGCCCCTGTCCCCAATTTGCCACGTTGTGCCTTCCTCCTGCAATTGCTTGTTCGTAATGCCTTTTTTGCACCCTTCCCACTTGTCAATGTAACCGAACGCGATCGTCTTTTCGACAGAGTGCCCGTACGCAGTGGACCTGACCAACCCTAGAACCTCCCCGTCCCTGATGATTGTCTCCATGCCGTTGAAAATCACCGGCGAGCCATCCTCATCGTGTTCGACCGTCAAGCAGACGAGCTTGCGCTGAATTCCCTCCTCTCGTTTCTTGTTCAGCGCTCCGGAGCCAATAAAATCTACACCGGCCTTAAGCTTAGGGAGAACCGCGAAGCCGATGCCCGCCTCCATCGGCGTATCCGCGTTGCTCAAATCTGCATGGTAGTGCCTGTAGCCCTTCTCGGCGCTCAAGCTGTCGATGCACTTGTACCCGGCGTTCCTCACTGGAACGCCATCTCCGAGCTCAGCCCCCGCCGCAAATACGGCCTTGTAGACGTCACTAGCGCAGTGACTAGGAACGTGAAGCTCAAAACCGAGCTCTCCAACGAAGGTCAGCCTAAGCACTAGACACTCGTGGCCCGCAACGATGATCTTCTTTCCGTGGCTGAATTCCAATGCCTCGTCGTCAATCTGGGCAGGGTCCTCTACCAGCTTCTGCAAAAGCGTCCTGCTCTTGGGCCCTTGCAGACTCAACAGAGTGGTTTCATCGCTGCGGCGAGTGCAGCAAGTAGCACGAAGATTGACGTTCGAATTAGAATTGTGTTGCAATGATAATGGCATCGAAATCTGGACTGGTGCTAATTCGTAGCGTCTCACCTCACATCTCGAAGCTTGCAATCCATGTCCTGAATGTTTCGCTCAATCCACCACCAATCTTTGCTGCAGGTCTGTCCACCGGCAGAGAAGTAGAACTGATCTTCGTTGACCCTGAGGACTGTCAAGTCCGCCTCCACCCCCCCCTTACTGTTGCACATTGTTGTGTACGTGACGCTTCCGTCCTCTTTCGCCTCCACGTCGAAACCGGCCAGCTTTTGGACGGCGTCGAGCGCCTCAGGACCCTCCAAATAGAAATTCCCAAAGTAAGACTGATCAAAGACTGCGACGCCGTTCCTGCACGCGTGACACTCTTCAGCCACGGCGTCGAAGGACTCGGGCACGCCAAAGGTAAGATCCCCTTCGATGACTCGCTCGTACTTATTTTCTTTATGCTTGGCAATGGAAGCGGGCGAGCTTTCCTCGAGAAGCCTCCAGGCGCCCTCTTCTTCGTAGGCACCGTAATAGTCATACTCAAGAGGGGCCACATCCCCCCCAATGAAATAACCGGGGCGTTCATAACCGTGTCGGTTCTGGAACACGCAACCGGCTGCAGCCGTGTCCTCAAAACCCCCCGACTTCCTAACACTCGGTGTGGTCCGACCGGCGAGGGACTCGTCCCCAGGGAAGACGATCGCGTACGTCTTCGCGTAGCTCTCGTGCGTTCTATCCTTAACCCATTTTGGGTCGCCCAGGTTGTCCCTGTGGAAACGCGCGACATCAAATGAAAATAGGTCAACGTCTGCCGAACCAGTCACTACCCATTCAGCGAGTTCCCTTCCTATGCCGCCTCCGAGCATCATGCCCATGGAGTTGAATCCGCACGCGTGAAAAAATCCATGAACGCCAGGCTGAGGTCCAACTAAAGGCTTGTGGTCGGGGGTGAAACTTTCAGGGCCACAGACAGTCGATTTAATCCCGACGCTCTCGATGGCAGGGCAGCGCTGAATGTGCCCCTCCAAATTCTGCCCGAAGGTATCCCAGTCCAGATTAAATAAACCGAATTCGAATTTTTCGTCGAGCTCGCAAAACTCGGGGTTTTGTTCGTAGCCACCGATTGCCATCGCGTCACCCTGCGTCTTCAAATAGATGGACAAATCGTGGTCTCTGACGTTCGGCAGGCTAGGATGCATGCCCTCCATTTTCTCGGTGACGACCATGGCGTGTTTCATGGCTAGGAGGGGAATTTTGCATCCGACCATCGAAGTTAGCTCGTTGGCCCAAGCGCCACAGGCGTTTACGACGACTGGCGTCTCTATTGTGTGGCCAGCGGTGGTTGTGATTGCCTGAACTACAGAGGCGTTGGGAGTCTGCGGGTTGGAGGAGGGAGTCGTCTTGACGCTTGCGACACCCGTCTTCTCGTATATTTTAGCGCCAAGTTTCTTGGCGGCCTTGGCGTACGCATTGACGATTCCAGTGGGATCAATCGTTCCGTCAGAAGGGCTGTACATGGCTCCCACCGTGTCGTCAGTGCGCAGCAGGGGGTGCACATCGTTGATCTGGTTCGGCTCAAGGATGTTGCTTTCGATGCCGAAATACTTTGCGGTCTCAGCGAGCCTCTTGTACTCCTCGAAACGCTCCTTATTGTTGGCGATGAAGAGGCCTCCATTTTCAGTCCAACTCGCAAATCCCGTTTCCTCCTCCAGCTGCATGCACATTTGGCGAGTGTAGGAATGCAGCTCGATGTCGATGTCCGATGGTCGGAGTCTCCAAAGCATCCCTGCTGAATGCCACGTCGTTCCAGAAGTGAGCTGATTGCGCTCAAGGAGGACACAACTGAGGCCTTTCTTCTGTAGGTGGTACAAGGCGCTCATTCCAAGAGAGCCCCCGCCCACGACCACAACATCAGCGGATTTAGTCATATCGGCAGCAGCCCAGGATTTAGTAGAGAAAGAGGCTAACCGAGAAGCGAGGGACTGAGAGAGGGGAGACCATCTCTTAGAAGGGACAATTCTCCCTCTAAAGTGAATCATTTTACTTTTTTATCGTTTGCTTTGAGTAATACTGTATGAAAAAGGAGTAGTCCTGGTCTGCATATTATTTTCAGGGACTTCAAATCAATTGAAACTGCATGTTGTACAAGACAATTTTTGATGATTACTGTAAGTAGAGACCCTTCCAAAGATGCACGCACCTTGCCAATATTTTATTTTCTTCTTAATCCGTATGTTCATGTTATTTTTGCCCCCATCAAACGGCAATGCCAGTTTTGCAATGCAGTTCGCTGAGGTAGCACGATAAATATCTCACGTCTGATCCCCACAGTCGGCTTTCACCCGGACTCTCTCGACTAAGCTGATGCACCGCATCAGCCCAAAATCGAACCTAAAGTGCCTCTACGGAAACCTCAGCAGAGGCCTGGCCAGTAGCTCCTTGCCGCACATTCAGCAGGATTCGGGTGTCGGACCTAGTCTGAACAGCCTCTTCCCCACGTACGGCCCAGACATGGCCTTCGACTCCTCCAACGCATACCTTGCGAGGAACGGCGGGGAGAAGGCAAGGCACATTTTCTCCGATGCTGAAATGTCGCGGCGAGTGAGCGGCCTTCGTGAGATCATGGTTGAGAACGATCTCGACGCGGTCGTGCTGACTTCCCTTCACAACGTCAAGTACTTCAGCGACTTTCTCTACTGCAGCTTTGGAAGGCCATACGCATGCGTTGTTACAATGGACGACTTGACGACGGTGTCTGCGGGCATCGACGGCGGGCAGCCTTGGCGTCGCACCTCCGGCGGCGACAACGTCGTCTTCACCGACTGGAACAAGGAAAACTACTGGTCATCGGTCAACCAACTCGCCAAACGCGCAAACGCCAAGCGCATCGGCGTCGAGCTCGACAGTCTCCCCTACGACCGGTACCAGAAGTTCCAGCAGGTCTTCGGAGACGACTGCTCGCTGGTCGATATCGGAGAGGCTACGATGAAGTTCAGGATGAAGAAGTCCGCCGAGGAGATTTCTCTGATCAAGGACGCGGCCGCGGTTGCTGATATTGGCGGAGAGGCGTGCCGTTCTGCCATTGCTGTGGGAGTTCCTGAACACGAGGTTGCGCTCGAGACGACGAGAGCCATGATTCGCGAGATTGCGAGACTCTACCCGGACGCCGAGGTCATGGATACGTGGACTTGGTTCCAGTCTGGGATCAACACCGATGGCGCTCACAATCCGGTGACCACGAAGCCCATAGACGCTCGCGATATCCTCTCGATGAATTGCTTCCCGATGGTCTCAGGTTACTACGTTGCCTTGGAGCGCACCCTCTTCATGGGCGAGCCCGAGGCCGAGGCCCTAAGAATCTGGGAGGCGAACGTCAAAGTTCACGAGGCAGGTATCGAGGCTATTAAGAACGGCGTCGGAAAGACCTGCGGAAGCATTGCCAAGGAGCTCAACGCCATCTTCGCTGAGGAGGGCCTTCTCCAATATCGGAGCTTTGGCTACGGCCATTCATTTGGCGTTCTGTGCCACTACTACGGTCGAGAGGCCGGGCTCGAACTAAGGGAGGACATTGAGACGGTCCTAGAGCCCGGTCATGTCATCAGTATGGAGCCGATGGTTATGATCCCGCACGGAATGCCAGGGGCGGGAGGTTACCGTGAGCATGATATCCTCGTCATCGGCGAGGACGGCATTGTTGAGAACATCACCAAATTCCCCTTTGGGCCGGAGAAAAACATTATCCGGGCGTAAGCAAGGGTTCAAGCAAAGCGATAGGGTAGGGGGACGTCACGAGACTAAGAGAAGTAAGCAGTAAGAAGAGAGAGGAAAAGAGGAAGTTTGAGAACAAATTTTGTCACGAATTGTAGTTTGCTCTAGTCTTCGTCGTCGTCGTCGGCCCACTTCGATTCTTGACGCGACTCTGACCAGTAGTAGTCGCCTTGAGGATCTTTCTTGAGCTCCCAGTCATCGATTCCTACGTCTTCTTCTACCTCTCCCTCCTCGTCCTCCTCCTCGTCGTCGTCCGCCCACTTCGATTCTTGACGCGATTCAGACCAGTAATAATCCCCCTCGGGGTCTTCCTTGAGCTCCCAGTCATCGATTCCTCCGTCCCCTTCTTCCTCTTTCTGGGCATTATTCTGCACATGTTTCTCCTCGACCTGGTCGTCACTTTCGTAGCGGTGGAGTTCCGTCTGAGGGGGCAGTTCGCCATCGAGGTCGAACTCGTCTCCGCTCAAGTCGTCGAAGTCAACTGCGGGCTTGAGCATACTATTGCGGCTCTCGGATCTAGGAGGTGCTACGTCTGCAACGGAAGGTGCCTTTTCTTCCTCATCGCGTTCCTCGTTTTCTGTCTCCGCGCTTACTTCCTCTTCCTCATCTTCTTCGTCTGGCCACTTTGATTCTTGACGCGACTCGGACCAAAAGAAATCTCCCCCGGGATCCTTTTTGAGCTCCCAATCATCGATTCCTCCGTCTCCATTTGCCTCTGCCTCTGCTTCTGCTTCTGCCTCGCCCTCCTCCTCCTCCTCCTCCTCTACTTCATCTTCATCTTCTTCGTCGGCCCACTTGGACTCCTGACGCGACTCGGACCAAAAGAAATCTCCCTCGGGATCTTTTTTGAGCTCCCAATCATCAATTCCTCCGTCTCCTTCTCCCTCTGCCTCTGCCTCTTCCTCCTCTTTCTCATCTTCTTCGTCTTGCCACTTTGATTCTTGACGCGACTCAGACCAAAAGAAATCTCCCTCGGGATCTTTTTTCAGCTCCCAATCATCGATTCCTCCTCCGTCTCCACCATAGAATTCGGCGAGTTCCTCGTTCTCCTCATCCTCATCGGAGTCGTCGTCTCCTGCCTTCCAGCTTTCGTCATCTTCATGAACCTCATCGTCGTTCTGATGATCAGCTCCGCTGTCCCTCAGGGCAGCGGCGGCAGCGGCAGCGTCGAGGTGCTTCCCGATGTTGACGTTGTCGAGAGTCTTCCTACCCGTGGACTGGGATTCGACTCCAAATTCGTTTTCTTCACTAACCTCTCCTTCGCCGGCCTTCTGATTTCCTGCCTCATCATATTCGAGCTTGGTCTTGGCAATGGGACTGTCGCTTTCCTGCTCGATATCCTTAGCAGCGTTCGAGTTCTTGATCTTTTCTGGAAGCTTCCGCTCAACCTCTTGCACCTTATCCAGCCCAGAGAAGCTCACGCTGCTTCCACTTTGCTTGAGATCTTTATCGTCACCGACAATTCTATAACTCTCTTGAATTGAGCCTTCATCGAGATTGATTTCCTTGAAGCGTTCTTTGAACTCGTTACCGACCCTCTCTTTGATCGCCTCGAACTCCTTGGCAATTTCGGCCATCACAGCACTCCTCTTGGTGCCGCTGTTTCCGATCGTTTCCAGCAATCTGCCCTTGTACATCTCAAGGTCCGAAAGGTCAATTCCTCCCCCGCCCCCGCCTGCGCCCCTACCCCCGCCGTTCTGCCTTCCAAACTCTTCGACCAAAGGAGCGATAGAATCGTCGAAAGCGACCTGCAGCACCTTCTTGACGATCTCTGCCGCTTCGTCCTTGTCCATCAAGCTGTCGTCATCGATAATGCTGTTGTGCAGCACGTTACTTGCGTTCTCCCTCAGTAAGGGTTTGTTGATGTCCAAACTGCTCGAGTCCACCGCCTTCAAGTGCTGGTGGAGCTCCTGCAAGGTCACCTCTGTCTTGCCGTCCTTGAACAACAAATCAACAACTTCGGGGACCGGTTCGTCGGCCGGGTTGTCTTGCTCAACACCCGATCTGACGCAGAGAGGCTTGAAAGAGACGTAGTTACTTCTCAAGGTGTCCAAAAATTCACCAAAAGCAACCCTGCCGCACTCGCAGAGCCAGTCCTTGCTGTGGGCTTTGTAGGTGTCGTCCTCCTCCTCGTCCTCCTCCTCCTTCGTCGACGTCCTAATGTTGATGTGAACGTACTCGTACTTAATGATCTCTCTCATGCTCAAACTCGCAGCATCGTCCAACCTGACCGCGCAGGAAAGGTGAATGCTGAAATGGAGAGGGGTGTACATTTCAGTCGCGATCTGGTTACTCTCTTGGCAAAACCTCAGGGCTTCCACGAGGCGCTCCTCGAACAAGCGCTTGAAGACCGGCCGGCGCCACTGAGACAGAACGAGGTGCGCCAATCGAACCTGCTTTTGCTGGAGGGTTTCTGGGCGGCCCAACACGACCTGCCTTATGGCTTCCTGATAAGTCATGGTTGTGTCATCGTCGTCAACGGGCGCTCCGCTCTCGTCCAACGCGACCAAATTCTCCTCATTGTCTTCGTTTTCCTCCTCGTCGCCTTCTTCGAACGTGTCTAGCTTGGGCTTAAAGGACGTCTTAATTTTCGGAATTATGACCTGGTACAAATGGGTGCAGACACCGAACACCAGCATATCCTTGTTCTTGATCTCCTTCTCCTCCCCGTGGTCGAGTTTGGTTCCATTGACGTAGATATCAGCAGTCTTCTCGGCTTGCTTGATAAATAGCCTGCCGGTCCTGTTCTCAATGACGCAGTGGGCTTTCTTCATTCCCAAGCCCTCGAGCTGGACGTCCTGAGCCTCGTCGGCATCCTTCCTTCCAATCTTCATGACCGTGCCATCCGATATGATGAGCTTCAAGGAGCCAGAGAGGCTCGGGTCCTGATTCATGTTCGAAAGGTGCGGGTTCTTCCTGTACGCTTCTTCGGTGTTGGTCGACTGACCGGTCATGGCGAGGATGGTCTTCCTCCGCTTCTTCAGGCGCTCAGTCTGCTGGCGTTTGGCGTCCTTGGTCATTGACCTTTCGAGCATAAGCGCCTCCACCTCCAAAATCGCGCCACCATCTTGGGGTCCCGCGAACCCGCTGCTCTTCTCCATCTTGAGCCTCTCGACTTCCTCCCTCAAATCCTTGATGAGCTTGGCGGTGGGATCCTCGTTGACGACGGCCTTCGTGGTGATTTTCTTCGCCGACTGCGCATAGCGAAGAGTCGACAGCGACTCGGAGTAATTGGTGTCTGCGGGCGAGACGGCGGCAAGCATGGTGGTCTTGGCGTTTCCGACGAGGGAGTTCTTGAGCAACATCGTCAGAACAGAGTTTCGGAACGGCACCTTCTGCAGGTTCACCTTGTGGTGATCTCCGTGGCTGAAGGCATCCGACAGGGCTCGGATGCACTGTCCGAGGGCAGACAGCGACTTGTTGATCTGAGCTCCCTCCTTGAGCCTGGTACCGGTTGCGCCGGTACTGCCAGCGCGCTCGGAGCCTGCCAAATCGATCAACACCACCCTTGACTGCTTCTCTGAAACGCCGCCGGTCACTGTATCCGTCAGCTCCTGCGTGATGACGATTTCAAAGATGGAGTGACTTCGGGAGCTACTGGCGTTCATGTTTGTGGCGCCAATGGTTCGTGCGGCTGTGCCCTCGTCCATCAGCAGTTCGACGTCGTCGTAGCAGTCGACGGCGCAGAAGCTCAACCCTTCAACGAAAACACCAGTGATGGGGTGCTCGCGGACCTTGAGGTTGCTGCCATCTGGATTGAGCAGATCTTGGACGCGCTCGTTATAAATCTCCAGGTAACTCGCCTCGACGGAAGTGGTAGTATTTGGCGGGGAATGGTGCTCGATGAAGTAAAAGAGCTTGTCACAGAACATGGGGATGATTCCCGGGTGTTCGTGGGAGCCGGTGATGCTCCAACTTTTCCCAGCTCCGGTCTGTCCGTACGCGAACAGGCAAGCGTTGTAGCCCTCCCAGGCGTTCCTCAGGATGTCTATTCCGAGGCTCTTGAAGACAGTCTCTTGATCAGCAAAGTTCGGGTGATTAGGATCGACCGTGTCGAAGCAGTAGTCGAACGTGAAGGTCGACTTCTCCTGCGAAAGCGGCTCCACCAGGGCGATACTCTTTTCAGACATCTGCACGCAAATATCAGACTTAAGGTCGATCTCGCGCTTGTTGAGGGGCCTCACACGGACGGCGACGGCGACGGCGTTGGAGGCGCCAGAGTCCTGCGGCTCGTTGATTTTCTTCCACAGCTCTTCGCCGATTTCGTTTATTTTGTTCGTCCTCTGCTTCCTGCCCATCTGCGAGGAGGCGGAGGGCCTCACAGGACCTCTCTTCGGGCCCTGAACCGACGATTTCTTCCTGAAAGATTCGGCATGCTTGAGCGCAGGCTTGCTCGGAGAGGAGGGCACATTGGCGCTGTCCTTCCTGCCTTCATCCTTGGTGTCCGAATTGAGAATTTCAGGCATGTCGGAGTCGTCGGCCTTGTCCACCTCGTGGTCGTCCTCCTTGGCGAGGGCCTCCTCCTTGGGCTGTTCCTCCTTGGGCTGTTCTTCGGCCGCGTTGGCCGGATTCAGCTGCGAGTTCTGAAAAGTCGTCAGCGAGTTTCCCAGCGTCGCCGACTGGTCGAAGAAGGAAGAACTGGGAACGACGTGGACCGAGGGCGAGGCGATGTGCGACCTCCTCCTCCTCTCGGTGAAGTAGTCGGTGTCCTCTGTGAAGGTCCTCCTCTTGATGGGGGAGGAGCTCATTTTCCTTACGAAGCGGCCGGCACTCTTCGACCCTCCTCCTCCGGACGACTTGGACTCCGAAGCCACGTGCTCGAAGAAGGTCTGAATGTCGTCGGGGTTGACCGCGGGAAGGGAGGCGACCTTCGAAACCAAGTGGTTCAGCTTGATGCTCTTGTCCACCAGCTCCAAATAGTTCCCCTCAAGCTTCCTCTTGTCCGCCTCGGCGGCCGCGAGGCGCTCCTCGAGGTCCTTGATCCTGCTCTCCTTCTTGGTCGCGGTCTCGGTCAGGCTCTCCACCAGCACGCTGCTTGAGTTCGCCCTCGTGCGCGTGTCCGACAGCTCCTTCTCCACGTCCTTGCTGTTCCTCTCGAACTCCCTCCTCTCGTTCTGGAGCTCCTCCCGCTCTTGGAGGAACTCCTTTCGCTCGATCTCGAGCTTCTCGACGACGGAGTGCCTCTTCTGCAAGTCGTCGAAGAGGCACTGCCGCCACCAGTGCTTAAGCGCCCCTCGCATCACAGCGTGGCAGCCATCTATGAGCAGGTGCCAGGTGATCCAAGCCCCCGTCAGACGGCACTCGTCCCTGGAGGTGAGTTTCCCCCTGCCGGCCGCGGCCCTGGGGAAGCTCCCGGCGGCGGTGGACGATTTTCTGTTGCCGATGTCGCTGAAAGTCTTGCGGCGGGTTAATGCTCGGGAGGCCCTTCTGGCCGAAGAGGTTGTATTGTTGGCTTTGGGATCCACGGTCACGACCTGCTTACGTGATGACAGCGCGCCGTCGGGGCCAATGCCCGGGCGGTAGTTCGGAGATAGCGAACGTCGAGGCATTTAGCGTGGGGAGATAGAGGGGGGGAAAGGGGGAAAAGGCTGAACGGTTGAGGAACGGTTCAGAGACAGGGAACTTGTTTGGTTTTGAGAGCGCGGAGGACTGATTTTCCTTCTTGAACCGGAACGATTGAGGGGGGGGGAGGGGCTGGGAAGTTGTATAAGGGCTATTGGAGTACGTGAGTCAGTCACAAGTTTCAGTTTGTGAAAATACGTTTGTGAAAATCTGGTATGCCTTGGAAGTTCAGGGAGCTGACCCCATCCTGCCATGTATGTATGACTTAAAAAAAATTAAAAAAACGCCTTTTTTTCCCTTTAAAGGCAGTCGTTTTTTATAATATTTTGTCGAGCTCACACTTTCTGTGAGCTGTCATGCAATATTTATATCGTCATGCATTTATACCCGCAAGTACACACTTCTACAACAAATACAAAGGAATTCCGAGTCTGATAGCGATCGTGGCAACGATTACACCAACGATCGCCGTGCGACGAGTTCCCTTCGCCTTCTCTTTAAACTTCTCGGAAAGGGCGGCAGGCATGGCTCGCCAGCCTGCTCCGTCAGGATTCCATAGTGGGGGGCGGCGTTTGGTGGCCGCCCCGCGACCTCATTGGCCGTTCTTACCGGAGGATATCCACACGCCGCTGACGACGCATTGCCCTGTGACGAGGGCCCACGAAATCGGAGCTGCGTGGCCGTCGAAGGAGCGAAGAGCGTAGGCGACGGCTCCGAGGACGTGGCACAATCCCATGGAGATCCGGACGAAGCGGTTGGAGAGGGACGTTATGGTGACATTTTCGATGGCCTTCTTTTCGGCGTCTTTCTTGAAGGAGATCTTGCACGTTGCTGCTTGTTTATTGGTGTTCACGGACATCCTCATCAAGAGGATAGCCAAGGCCGTCGCTGTGAAGCACAAGGTTGGTTGGGTTCTGACGTTCGCGACCAGAAGAGGAGCCGAGGTGGGGATTAAAATTGCCGCAATGGACTTGAGATTGCGGCTCGAAGTGAGGCTTTCCGCATGGACCTGAGAGTAGTCAACCGAACCTGACATGCTTGATCTTCTCGGAGGTCGACGTCGGGGACGGTCTATTTACACGATTTATCTATCTACGGGGGGGGGGGGGGGGGGAGGAATAGCAGAAAGTACCGTTTAAAGAGCTGCAGTGGACTACGGCAGTAACACTAAAGATTTTCCTGGAACATTTTCTTTCAGTTGTGTTTTGGATCGTTATATTAGGTACGATTTGGTCTACATTTACTTCTTTTTGTTGACAGGAGTTTAATTGATTTATGAGTGGGAATGACTCTGTAAGCTCACGTCAGCTTGCCCCTGGGTCGAATGATGTTTCGAGTCCAGGAGGTGGAGGCGCGATGGATATTCTCAACAATGGGGGAGTTGTGAGCGGGGTGGTGTATCAAAAGCTGTTGTTCGGAACTGATGAGGCGAACGCCACCCCTATAACAGTATACGGGGACGAGTCGACAGTCGCAATAGATATTGCTGAGGACGATTTGGATGATGGTTCAGTTATTTTTGCAGGCGGAGGTGCTGCTAGAGGTTTGGTGAGGGATAAATGGGGCAAGATTATCAGGACGTGCGGGATAGCGGGGTGTCAATACAAGACTAGCGGTACGACTGCTATGAAACAGCACAAGGCTGCGAAGCATGGGATCGATGTGGTCTGGTTTTCTTGCGATGGTTGCGAATACAAGGCGAAGATAGGACGCAGCCTCAAAATACACAAAGCAAATGTTCATAATATTGACGTTCGATGGCACCACTGCGATCAAGATGGCTGCGATTACAAGGCAAAGCAAGCAGTCAACCTCAAACGACACAAACAGCATGTTCATGATATTGACGTTCGATGGCACCGCTGTGACCAAGACAGCTGCGACTACAAGGCAAAGCATGGAGGCGACCTCAAAAGACACAAAGCACATGTTCATGATATTGACGTTCGATTTCACCACTGTCCTGAAGACGGCTGCGAATACAAGGCAAAGAAAGCAGGCGACCTCAAAAGACACAAACGAGACGTTCATAATATATATTGAGAAACTGGATATTGGAATGATGCCAAGTGTATTGCTTATATGGACACGTATGAATTGATATAAAATATATACCCTTTGAAAGGGAAAATTACCATAAACGTTTAGAAATTGAAAAAGGCACCCCCGTTTATTTAAGCCGGGATTCTGGATTTCTTGCTCCTGCCGCCATAACCCCTCCTCTCTTTCTTTCCTTCCCCTCCCCCCACAGCCCCGAAAACGCCCCCGTCGTTAGCCTGGATATTCTCCACGTCCTCCTCATTCCCCGCCTCTCCAGTGCCCTCCTCCCCCCCCCTTTCCTTCTTGTTGGGATTGAATTCGATGAAGTCCTCCTCCTCCTCGATGTCCTCCAGCTCCTGCTTCTTCTTCGCCAGGGCCTTCTTCCTCTCGATTTTGTTGGCCTGCCTCTTGGCGGCCTTCTGCTTCGCCCTCTCCGCCTTGTTGGCGGCGTCGTGGTTTTCGGAGCCGGCGCTGTTCTCTTCAACGATCTTCTTCTCCAGCTCGTCGACGACCTGCTTCATGTTCGAGGTGGCGAAGGACTTGCCCTTCTTCAGGATGCTCATGAAGAAGCCGAATATCTCCTCGTCGAAGAGCGCGTCCTTGTAGAGCTTGAAGCTGTCGTTCAAAATCTTGACGGCCTTTTCGGTAACCTTCAACGTCGCGATGCAGAAGGTGAGGTCCCGCTTGACCTTGATCGACGCGGCCGTCTCGAAGCGCTTCACCAGCTTGTCGACGAGCCCGTCACTCTGCCTTTCCTTGGTGATGAAACCCAGCAGGAAGGTCATGATCGCATTGAAGTCCGACTTTTTCACCGCGTCGTTGATGCTCATTTGTCCTACGACGTCCGGGATCAAGTTGTAGACAGGGTTGTTGCTCCTCTTGCTGAGCTCGTTGAACAGCAGCCTGCTCATGTCATTAAGGCTGGTGTCGTCGGACACAATGAGCATCGCGACTTCGCAAACCTGCCCCTTGACCTTGATCATATCGTTCAAGATGAGGTGGGTAAGCACCATCATTGCGTGGCGCTTCACTCGGTCGCTGCCGTCGCGCAGATTCTTGTAAAGGTACGGAGTGTACGGCTCGAAGGTGTTGGGGAAGCGGAAAGCGATGTCTCCCAAGGCGACGACGGTGTTGGCGCGGAGGGTCGTGTCCGAGTCCGTGTTGTTTTCCAAGCTCGTCAAGATGAGAGGGAGGTTCTTGGTGCAGAAGGCGTTGGAGATGCAGGAGAACTTGCAGAGGGCGAGCATTGCGCACTGCTTCAAGAGGTTGTCGCCGAATTCGCCGGTCTCGTCAGCAACGACTCGGATGACGATGGGCCCGAAAACGCCCAAAAGCCCGCGTCCGACGATCTGCGAGGAGCGAAGTTGGGGGCAAGTTAGTTTTAGTAGAGTAATGTAGCGGTGGGCAAAACTCACCTCCTTCTCGGCAATGTCCGCCATCATCTGTTCTGTGACCGCCTCCTGCTCCTGCGCGACGCCGAGCTCAGCCTCTATGGCGTCGTCGTCGCTATCCTCTCCTTCCTTCTTCTCCCTATTCTTCTTGTCGGCCGCCTCCTGCTTGACGACCGTCTTGGTGGAGTTAGCCTTCTTGAGCTCCTTGGTCAGCTGCTCCGTGTAGAGCAGGAGCTTAATGGCGACGTGCCCCAGCACGAACAAGAACCTCGCCAGCCTCAGGGGGGACGTCTCGTCCTCGGAGAACGTCGACATCGACATGCTCTTGATCATCTCGCTGGCGTGAAAGTCGGGCTCGCTGGCGAAGCTGAAGAGGGCGTTGATGGAATCTTCCGCCGCTCCGAACCACTTTCTCGTGGTGTCGGCGCCGTCAACGTTGTCGTCAATCCAGTCGCCTCTGATAACGGCGCAGAGACCTTCGATGATGTCCTCGCCTATCATGCGCTTGGCCTCGTTTCCGGGCTCGATTCGTCCGACTTTCATTAGGGCCCGGGCGGCGGAACGGGCGACCGAGTAGTCCTTGCGGGTTTCGACGTAGCTGCGAGTGAAGTTATCGAGTTAGAATAGGGTCGGGGTGGGTGAAAGATAATGCGCTCGTCGGGGGCTTGCAGAGCCTCACCTTCCGAAGCCCGACTCGCAGAGATGGCGGAGCCTGCTCGAAGAATCCACGATGGAAGCGTCGGCGGACGAGGCCATGGAGAGGACGAGCATGGCGGCCGAGCGGGCGGGGCCAGTCGCCTTGGACGCCACGGACCACAGGATCAGGAACACCTCGTTGGGGATGGTCTCCTTGGAGACGATTTGGCGGAGGGCCTCCTCGATTGAGGTGCGCTCTGACATGGACGACTCGCCGCAGAGGACGATGAGGTTGTGGGCGATTTGCTTGGGCTCGAGGAGAGTCTTGCCGGAAGTTCCGGGCACGGATAGGAAGACCTCCGAGAAGGCTGTGAGGACGTGCTCTTGGATCGACTTCTCGTTGCTGAAGATTAGGCTCAGGGCCTTCCTCATTCCGCTGACGGCGCAGGGGAGGCCGAACTCCTTCGCCCTGACGAAGAACCTGAGCGCCTCGGTGACGTCGCTCATGCTCTTGCTGAGCAGCATAAGCGAGAGTGACTCGTTCGTGGATTCGAGGGACGAGATGAAGGATAGCGCCGAAGCCGTGAACTCCAGGGCCTTGGTTTTCGCGGCGCGCTCGGCCTGTCGAGCGAGGTTCTCCTCCGAGTCCGATTGCTCTTCCTCCATGTACCCCTCCAACGTCTTAATAGCGTGTTCGATCTCCTGCCTGTTCCTTTCAGCCTGCGACGAGCGTAGCGAGTTAGAATGGCGTATGGCGTATGGCGTGGGGGAGTGACAAGAGGCTTTTTTTGGGGTAAGACCGACTCACCTCCTCCTCCGAGATTTCCGCCCTCTCCCTCTCCTCCTCCTCCTTCTGGAGCCTCGCGACCTTCTTCGCCGCCGTGGCGGACTCGAGCTCGTTGTCTTCGAACCATTGGGTGAGCTCCTTGAATTTCTTCTCGTAAGGTTGAGGGTCAAGGCTTCCGGAGAACGGGTTCTCCTCGAGGCAGCCCTTCAGGAGGATCATGGCGTTCCTCCTGACGATCACGGTCTTGTCCTTGAGCCTGTCGATGGCCAGCTCCGTGACGGGCTGAAACCTCGAGACGGGAAGGTTCGGAAAAAGCGTCTTGAAAGACTTGAGGACCGACGTCCTCGTGAAAGAGGACTGGTCGTGCCCCCTCTGCGTGAGAACGTCCAGGAGCTGTTCGACGGTCTTCTCCCTGTTCGGCCTGTCGTCTTTGGGCTCTTCGTTCTCCTGCGACGAGCGAAGCGAACGAGTGAAGCGAGTCGCAAAGGAATTGGCGTTCATAACGTTAGAAACGGTGGGAAGTATCGGCGGTGTACGTCGTTTCGTCCCTCTTAGCGCCTCACCTCCTCCTCCTCTTGAGGTTCCTCGTCTTCAACGACCTCCTCCTCCTCCTCCTCCTCAATCTTCCCCCCGCAAACAACCCCGATACACTCGCAAACCGCGCTCCTAAACTGATAAACATCCCTCCCCAACAACGGCATAATCAAGCTCCAATTCTTGACGATCAAGTTCCCTTGAACTCCCGCCAAGTGAGGCAGGAAGTTCACGGCCGATATTTCACCTTTACCAGAACCGTTACGGCACGAATTTATAACGTCACGTAATATCTCATTACCGAAAGACTCCGAACCTGTTTCTCAATTATATTAGAGACATTGACAAAAAACACGGACCGTTTTAAAAGACGTTACACCGCTTTCTCACCTGTTAATTTACAAACCAACGCAACCTCACTAGCAGCGTTATCACACGAACACATAAGATCGACTAAACCAGCCACGACCGTCGCCTCACAGTTTCCACCTTTTACGGTGTTGGATATTATTTTTAGGGCGATTTTTTTTGTGATGGGGTTTTTGCGGTGACGGTTTTCGACGGATTGGAAGGAGAGACGGCAGGGGCACATGACGTAGTTCTCGTCTCTGACGGAGCGGGTCCAGAGTTTTGAGGAGGAGGTTGTGAACGTGTTGGAGAGGAGTTCCATTGTTTGGAAGTTCGAGGAGGTTGAGGTTGATTTGTCGGAGGATTTTGAGAGCTTGTACGCGTTCTCGGAGGAGGACATTATGGTGGAGAGCCAGTACATGAGGAGGCCGAGCTTCGCGTAGGAGGCTGAGGGGATGAAGTCGTCGCTCGCCTCGATGGACTTAACCTCGTCCTGGATCGTGGAGCGGAGGAGGGTCAAGGTCGTGCTCTGGAGGGAGGGGGAGAGCGACGTGAACTTCCTTATGAGAGTGTACAGGTTCTGGTGGAGGATCCTGTGAGGGCAGTCGTTCGTCTGAGCGTACGCACAAGGCTTGGAGGAGTCAGGCTGAGAAAGGGGACTGGCGGACTGGCCTATAACGGCGGTTACGTCGGTAACGAGCCGCTCGAATTCATTCTCCCTGTCTCCGCCTTCGGCGTCCTCGTCGAAATCCTCAGGGTAAGGAGTGAAATTGTAAGGAGAGTCTTCGAGACTGGAAAGAGAGGCGGGCAGAGTGAACCGCATGCTAGCAGAGGCAGAGGCAGAGGCTGTGGGGATAGGGTTGGTGGGATTTGTGTCGTGTGCGTTAGAGTTAGGGTTTATTATGAAGGGTTGGTGTAATATGAGTATTTTATGAGTGTAATATGAGTATTTTGTGTCGCAACACGAAAACTTTTTAAATTTACCCACTATAAATATTCATTTACGAACGGTATTCATGGCCAGCAATGCGACAAGCGAGAAGAATGACATGATTATACCCGTGAGAAGGGCTGATATGTCATGTATGTCGTTAAATAATGAATAAAGGACCTTGACATGAACCAGGTTCGCAAGGATCGACATTTTTCACCTCCATTGAGATTCAAATAAATATGCCATTCACGGTAAGAAACGATTAGACTTCATTATAAATGGAGAGGTGATGCATGTACAATACGAGTGAGGGGGAGCGGTGTGGTTTATTCTTACTCATTTTAGGGAGCAGATGAGATGATCGATTATTCAAACAAATTTGGAGGTTTTAGAAATCTACTCTGGGAAATCGAGTTAGAGGGATTTGGAGGAGAAACAATACAATTTCATTACTTTACGTGAAAGAAAACTTGAAATCGACCCCTTTATCAGAAGGGCCCGTCTGATGTTGCTCTCCAACGCGGCGTGCTTCTGCCTCCTGCTTCTGGCATGGAGTGGATCTTTGGCCGCTGGCGTTAGCCGTTCCTCCTCCTTTGATCATATTTTGGAGGGATCGAAGCGGGTCGGGGTTGGAACGCAGCGCGATTCGAGTAATGCGGTTGAAACGAGCGACATCGAGAGGCAGGCGCTCGTGGACCTTTACCGATCCACGAATGGAGAGGGGTGGACTGAGAGCGCGAACTGGCTGGAGGATGATCCTTGCGTGAACCAGTGGTATGGGGTCACGTGTGATGAGCACGGAGGGGTGGTCGTGGTGAGGTTGGTACAAAATAACATGACCGGGGTTCTGGAGGAGAGCATAGGCGACCTCTTTGCTCTGCAACTGCTTCAACTACAGTACGGGAAGATCGGCGGCTCGATTCCTCCTTCAATCGGGAATCTTAAAAAAGTCACAATTGTGAGGGTCTGACCCTCGTTAATCTCCTTGAGAATAATCTTTCGGGTGAATTGCCTTCCTTTTCAACTAATATCAATCTACAAATCCTCGACCTCAACACCAATAATCTCTCTGGTGAAATACCATTCTTTTCAACTAATATCAATCTACAACAACTCAGCCTCAGAGACAATAAACTCAATGGCACAATCCCATCCTTTTCAACTTATATCAATCTACAACAACTCTTCCTCTACAACAATAATCTAAATGGCTCAATCCCGTCCTTTTCAACTAATATCAATCTACAAACCCTCTACCTCAACAACAATAGACTCTCTGGCTCAATCCCATCCTTTTCAACTAATATCAACCTAGTATACCTCATCCTCAGCAACAACAAATTCTCCGGTGAATTGCCTACCTTTTCAGCTAATATCAATCTACAAACCCTCTACCTCTACAACAATAATCTCTCCGGGCCACTACCACCATTCACCTCAAATCCGCTCAACCTAACCCTCTACATCCACAACAACCAACTCTCTGGTCCCCTTCCGCCCGACTTCTCCGCCACTCCCCTCCTCCAAACCTTCTTCGCCTACAACAACGACCTCTCTGGCACCCTCTCCCCCACCCTCTTTGACCTCAAGAACATCACTGACGTAATCCTCTCCGGCAACGCCAACCTTAAGGGCACGCTCCCCTCCGTCCTCTCTACTCCCTACCTCACCAGCCTCGTAATCGAAGGATGCGCCTTCACTGGCCCTCTACCGAAAACCATCACGTCCCCGCTCGCATCCTTTTACCTCGCGGGAAACAGCTTCACGTCCTCCATCCCTGTCCTCCCTCCCACGATCCGTTACGTCTCCCTTGCCTACAACCAAATCACCGGTTCCATCTCCGATTCCTTCTTCTCGAACACACTTTCTTTGACCTCCTTCGACGTCCGGCACAACAAAATTGGAGGTACCATTCCCACCTCCCTCTCAGATCTAAACAACCTCGCTGACCTCAAGCTCGACCTGAACGATTTCTCGGGCGAAATCCCTTCCTCAGTTTCAAACTGGCCTGTCTTCACCGCAAACAATTCCAACACCACCGTTCTCTTTGGGAACGTCTGGTCTTGTCCTGTGCCTGACACTGTTCGAGAGCACTCAAATGAAGACCCCGGCCACGCTTATTCATGTGGTGGCTCCGAGTTCGTCACCCCGGCCATCCTTGCTGCTGCGGCAGGCGCTCTTCCTCGTCGCCGCGTCCTTCACAAAGCAGTGCGAGAGCGTCCTCGGCCTCATCGGCACATACACAAGAGGCCGGCACGAAGTACTTCCTGACGCCAGTAACATTGTAAATATCGGGCACGCTTGCTACAAGCTTGTGCTTGCCGTACTATTCGCCTCCGTCGGACTCTCCGTCACGTACTGGAACGCCGAGTCTAACTTTGAGACGCAGCCCACCTTCTTGAAACTCTCGGTGAGTCTGAAGACGGCTTCAAACTGGCTTGTCCTCCCGCTCCTGGCCATCACCACCCTCCTCCTCCTCTACTTTATCAACTGGGGTTGGAATCTAAAGTTTGAGGGCCACGTAAACGTAAACGGACATGCCGAGGAGACGACAACGACGAAGAAGAAGCCACTTTCTGGACGAGGCACCTTGAAGCTTTTCGGAATCTCCGCCTACACCATCATCTTTGTGGTGGCGTTCGATTTCGTCTACGTCTTCTTCGTCGCCACCAACCCGACCATCAGCCCGTCAAGCAAGGCATTTGCAAACACCGCCTTGTCGCAGTTCAAGTCGACCTATTGAACGAACGGTGGGCGGCGAAGGAGAGCATGAAGCTGCTCAATCCGAAGAAGCGCTTCAACTTCCTCGTCTTCACCATGAGTGTCGTGATGCTGTTGAACGCCCTCGTCATTCCGAGCATCCTGATTCTCTTTTTGGACGAGCGCTGCTTCAAGTATAAGTTCGTGCAGCAAGATCCGCACGAAGCCGACGTACCAATCACATTTTGTGGGTGGATAGACAATAACGGAAATGACATCTGCCCAACTCCCAACCACCCAAACGACGGCTACGTCACAGACATCTTTACCACCACCTTCAACTACCCGTGGTCCCTCTCTGACCAGTGTGGCAGCGCCGTGATTCAGGCCTACAGTCCCGTCGTCATCTTGGAGCTGCTGTTCAGCGGCTTCTTGCAGCCCGCCTTGTGGTGGCTCTGCATAGACGGCGGCAAGGCGCAGGTTGTGAAGTGGATGGTGTTGACGATCGGGGTGTCCGTGTCCTTGGCGCTTCCTCAGGTCATGAACCTGTTCGCAGACGATATCGACAGCGGGGACATTCTGCCTGGAGATTGGGCTCTCGTTCTTCTGTCAGCAGCGGTGTTCGTCTTCGTATTCCTGGTCGGCTGGGGAACGTCGAAGCTGAGGAAGGATGAGAATGACGATGATGAAGAAGAGGAAACAACAGCAGAGCCCGAAGCACCCACATCGTTCTACCTCCCGCCCGTTGACTTCCTCCTCGACACCCTCGACTACAACATTGACGAGGATCGAGTCTTCGGGCAACAGGAGAACTTCAGGTGGCCGCTGGTCTCAAGCGTGCTCGAGGGGATATCAAACACGGCAGGCAACCTGCTGGACTGCCTGGGCTTCGCAAAGGGAAACTTTGACGGCGACCTAAACACGGCAATGGATGACTTCACGTTGGGAGAAGAGGACGAAGAGGTAGAAACGAATAAAGAAGAAGACGCGGAATTGGGAACAGACGCGGAAATATCAGCAACCGAGCCAAAGCACAAGCTCGGCCGTTACCTCCCCTACACTTACGCCAACCTCGTGAAGAACGTCGCTTTGATCTTCACTTTCGGGTTGGCATCACCTTTGACGGCGTGGATTGGCTGCGTCGGCATGCTGTGCCGCTGGCTCGCCCTCTCCTTCCTCGCCGAGCGATTCAACGAAAAGAAGAAACGAAGGGGAGAAGAACAGATCAAAACCGACGCCCAAAGCATCCCCTTCAGATGCATCGTCCTCGTCGTAATCTGCAACATCGGCTTCTTCAGCACGGCCGCGCTCCTCTCAGGGATCAGCGTGGATGGAGAGAACGGCGGGACGACGTTCACATTCCTCGCAGTCATGGCGATCATATTAATATCGTACATGATGTACTTGGCGAAATCGGATTACGTGAGAGTGAGGCGAGAGAGGGAAACGGGCACGAAGGGAAGCTTGACTGAACCCCTACTGAGCCTAGCAGGAGACGACGCAAATTAAATAGAAAACACATTGTAACATTACGAAAGAAAAGACGATAACATATTCTAATACAAGCTGAGCTAAGCTTCCCTCTCGAATTCCAACTTCAGATTGTCCCCTCCTCCTTCCATATGTTCGAAGACGACCTCCTCCTCCTCGTCGCTCTCGCTACTGTCATCGCTATCGCTGAACACATGCCCGTTGTTGCCCACCTCAAATCCTCCCCCCGCCCCCGCCCTGACCTTCTCCTCACTCTTCCTCCTCCCCCCCTCCTTGCTTTTCTTCAGCAAGCTCGACTTACGAGCCTTATTCCGAACCCTCCTGACGGCGCTGCCAACCTCCTTTATCACCTTCTTGCCTTTGGAGGCGGTGGCCTTGCGCATTTTCACTATGTTCCGGGCTACGCGGACGTATGATTTTGGTTTAGGCCTGAGAAGTTGATTGACGACCGACCGTTAGAACGAAGAAACAAAAAACGTCGATGATGTTACCGAGGAGAACCCCCACTCACGTACCTTGGTGCGAATTCGAAGGACGTTCCAAGAAGTTGGATTTCACGTAACCGCATTTCGTCGAGTTGGCCCAGGGCGTGGTCCAGGGCTTTTTTGTGGGCGATCAAATCGTCGGACATCAGCATGTTCTGCTTTTCTAGGGACTTTAGCTTGGAGGACGAGACGGAGGTTTTCAGGACCTTTTTCATGTCTTTTTGAATGGAGTCGTACTTGCGCTTCCAGATTGTGGCTTCTAGGCGGTACTTTTCGGAGACGTCGGAGCTGGGAGGCAGAGGGGAGGGGGAGTCGGACTTGTACAGGGCGGCGGGCTTGGAGGATAGCTGGTGCTGGAGCTTCTTTATTTCGGAGTTGGCGGCCTCGAGGTCTTCCCGGAGATTTTCGATCGTCTCGTTCTTTGACTTTTCGGAGGATTCCAGGCGCTCGTTCTCGTCCTCCAGTGCCGTGATCATGGCGTTCGTCGAGGCCTCCGAGTCTTGCTTGCTGTTCGACAGCTCGTCGAAGGCTTCGGAGACTTGTTCGAGCTGTTCCTCCGTCACCTCGAGCTGCTGCTTGAGGTGGGAGTACCGCTTCTGCTTCTTCTTCTCCTCGGCCTTGATGTCGTCTAGCTCCTTCTTCATGGTGATCATCTGGGCCAGGAGGCCATTGTCGGCCTCCTCCTGCTCCTGCATAGGCGTGCTGCCCAGGGAGTCCCGGCGCTCGAACCGCTGCCCGCTGTCGGGGGTGGAGTCGCCCCCCCCGGACCCTCGCTCACTCCCCTCTTCGTCCCAGGGGAGGAGCCACGAGGGCGAGTTGGACTTGTGCCGGGAGACGAGGAAGAAGACGTCCCTGGCCTCCTTGCTCGAATTGACGAAGTTGAAGTGCAGGGTGAAGTGCTGCTGCGACATTTGGCCCTGGGCCTTGACTCCTTCGAGCATTTGGTGGAATTGCCAGAGCTCCCCTCCGACGTCTCCGTACCATTCCACCGAGTCGGGAGCCGGAGTCACGTCAAGCCTGTTCACATTCACCGGGTCGACGGTCAAGAGCGGTGACGGAGACGCGGAGAGGTCCAACAACAGCCCCCTGGGTGTGTCTGAGTCCGCTGAGCTGATCTGTGACGAACGTATGAAGTGAGTGAGAGGGGAGTGAGGAGCGAGCGTGAAGATAGGGTTAGCGACGAGTTATACAGACCGCATGTACTGTCGCTCACCTTCAGCTTGTCGTCAGAATCCAAAGAGACAGTAATGTTGCTGGCGGGCAGGGAGCTGGGCAAGGGCTGCAGCTGCAGGGAGCTATTCGTCGTGGATGCCTTCAGCTCCAGGGACGAGATATTCATCTGCCCCGTTTCGAGCGCAGCCACGACCCTAGTCTTGACATTCACGGCCGGGAAGAGGGGCGGAGTGCCCGCGAATTTGTCCGACAAAGGCATCGGGTACAAGTTGGGAAGCAGGTGTGGGTGGACCTTGAGCTTGCAGTGGATGGTGTGGTTGAGGTCGCTAGCGTTGGGCTGGTACGTCGGCGTGGTGAGGTTCGGTATCAGCTGGAGATTCGTAGAGTTGACCGCCTGCTTGTACCACATGAAGGAGAAGGTCGAAGACGGAGGAATTCTTGAGTTAGAGACCGCGAGGACGATGGCGTTGTGAGGGAGGGAGCCGGCGCCCTGCAGGTGGAAGTTGTTCAGGATGTCGATAATCTCGGACTTTGTCGGTATTGGCTCGTTGCTACTGCCGCTGCTGCTGTGGCCGTGGCCGTGGCTGTGGTTGCTCGGCGAGTCCTTCGACGACGATGTCGTGGTCGTCGAGAGGGTCGCTGTGGCGGCCTTGGCCGTGTACTTCGCTATTTTGCCCGTCCCCTTCAGAGCCTTTGACGCAAGAGAAAGTAGCTGCTTGCTCTTCTTCTTCTTCTTCTGCTGCTTCTCGGGGGAAGGCTCCTCTTCGGAGGACGACTCTTCCTCCTCTTCCTCGGAATCGGAGAACGCATCAGAGCTGTCAGAGTCGGAGAAGTGTGCCTGGACCTGGACCTGGGGCTGGGACTGAGGAGGAGGGCCAGGCGGCGGTCGAGGAGGAGCAGGGAAACTGGCACTGTCTGGCTCCGGTTTCTTCTTCGCAGGAGCGGGCAATTCCTTCTCCATCTTCAGCACGTCAAAGTCCCCACCCATGACGTCAAAGGCGTCGCCCTGGGTCTTGGCTGGGGCGGTGGTAGTGGTCGTCGTGGTAATGGCGGGTTCTCTCATACTCGCAACTCTCATCTGCTCGGCGACATCGCCAAAGGCGTCAGCGTCAGCGTTATTGAGCTGCGCACCGAAGGGACTGTCCTCAATGGAAGTCCCGCCAAAGATATTATCGAGATGGCTCGTTACTTGATCAGAGGTTATAGGGTCGGGCGACAGAAGGCCGAGATCGTCGTTAATGTTGTTGTTGCTGTTGAAGAAGTCGAGGGGGGCGCCTCCTGAGTTGTGAGTTTCTTCCTCGCTCGACGATTGTCCTTCATCGTCATCTTCTTCTCCCTCTTCTTGGTCACTCTCGTCAGAATGATCATCGTCGAAGCTGAAAGGATTCATTCCGCCACCGTCGCCTCCTACTTCGGGGACGTCACTGTTGAAGAGCATCGTAGCGTTGCTGGTGAATTCGCTTGCAGGGGGCATCTTTAGTTGTTGCTGTTGCTCTTGAAACTGTTGCTCTTGGAGTTGCTGCTGCTGCTCGGCCTCTTGCTCCCTATCATAGCCCCTCCCGTCCTCTGTCCCGTCCCTGTTAATCTGCAAATCCTCCAAACGCCTGAACAGCATCTCCTCCTTCCCCTTGTAAGCGTCCAGGATCGACTTCGCCTCGACGACCTTCTCAGGGTTCCAAACCTCGTAGAAGTTAACGAGCGTGCGGAGGTTCTCGTCGTAGTTAGACGAGACAGTGAGCGACTGGAAGGTGTTGTTGGCCGCAGGGCCGTCGGAGGTCATATCTTGGGGGTAGGCTGAGCCGTCTTTTTTGGGCTTCTTTATGCCGGTGGCGCGCTTGAATTTTCCCCAGGTTTTTCCCATCTTTTTGCGGCCTTTGGCCAGCTCGGAAACAGTGCCTTCTCCAAGGTTTGGGAGCATTTTTGGGGATGCTTAGGAGATGGGGGAAGGGTTTGGTGACGGAGTTGGTGAGGGGAATTTAGGCTAGTTAGGCGGGGGGAGTAGGTCGCTGGGAGAGTCGAGGGGGAAGTTGGAGAGAAGGAGGAACTGTCCGTTAAGCTATTGCAGGTACACGTCAAATTATGGTTGTGTTTGTGAGGATCTTGAGCCAACTGCCCCTGTCCAGGTGTCCTGTCCAGCCTGGTTTCCAGGGCCCCTGTGAGATTGATGGCCTATTAGAGGAAAGCTCTCATATGAGGTCATATGACCGATTACGGCGCAAATTGAATAACAGATGGCGGCGAAGTCCCATAATAATAATAGCAACAACCGCTATTATCTACATCGTGACGTTATTAATCTATTATTGTGTCTCAGAGCAGCGGATAATGATAAAAATGATGGGCTTCGCTTCGACTTCTTCTCAAGTTCGTCCACCTAGCTTCATAGAATGCAAAGAGCATAGCGCTAAACTTATTAACCCTACAATCACGACCGCTTTGAAGGAAAATATTAGAACGTTGCAAAAACCAGTGTCCGACTTGCCTAGCTGGGTAGGCACCTTTTGCCCTGACATTTATGAGCACTACTATAAAGTTCCCTACCTCGCCACGTACCTCCCTCAACGTCCCTTAGGCACCCTGAGCTTCACAGACAACGCTCCTTTGCCTATCATGACTTCGTCCCTCGGCGCTAAGTCAACGTGTCTTCTCAAGCTTCTCGTGGAGATGTGCGAGGGTGAGGGGATCGAGGTTATGATTTATGCAGGAGGGCAGCTAGGGGCTATGCTACACGGAGGGCCTATGCCTTGGGACGATGATATTGACGTAGCGATTGAGTACAGACACAGGGAGAAATTCGAGGAGCTGTGCGGTGAGACGGTGGCGGGGGGGGAGGTAAGGTTGGGGTGCTTCAGAGCGTGGAATGCCTGGAAGGTTTTCAAGGGGAAAGGAGAGGACGATAGGACGCATTGGAAGCACGATGGGTACAACAGCCCGTACATAGACGTGTACTTCGTGGAGGAGAGGTTTTACTGGCGACATCCGTTTACGAGGTACATTCGAGAAGTCAGGCCGGACGGCGAAACGACGGGGGAGCAGCAATTCAGGGTGGATGACTTTTACCCGGTCGAGGATTACTACTACGGAGGAATGAAGTTGAAGGGCCCTGGTCGAGCGGTCGCCTTGCGCTACGATCTCTCCCGTTGCTTCGCTGGAGGGTACAACCACCGACTCGAGGCGTTCTTTGCAGATGCGGTGGACAAGGAGGAGCTGGAGATCAATTGCTGCGCCATGTACGAGGTTGGATACCCCTTCGTGAAGGAGGATGGGAAGACGTTGACGTACAGGATTAGGAATAAATTAGGGACGATGGAGCGGTACGATGTGAGAGTAGGTTTATGATGCAATATATATATATATATATATATATATATAATAATAATAATAATAATGGTAGCTTCAATTTTATAATATTTTTCTAATTAATTGCCCTTCGCCCAGCCCATTAGCTCGTCCAGCTCCTTTTTCTTGTCGCTCGATTTCTTCTTGGTCTTCTTTTTCTTCTTCTTCTCCTTGTTGATGTCAACCTTCTTCTCCTCCTTGACCACTCCCATCTCCTCCATCTCCTTGGCGACGCGCTCCATTCTCTCGGCTTCGACAAGTTTTTTCTCCTGCTCGATCTTCCCGAGGCGCTGCTTCTCCTCCTCCTCGAACTTCTCCTTGTCGAAATTTCCGTGCTTGCTCTTAAACCAGTCCCTGGTGGCCTGGGATTCCTTGAAGCTCTGCAGCGGGTCGGTCTCCTTCTTCTCCTTCTTCTTCTTGGCCTCGTCTGGCTTGGGCTGGTTGGGCCTCTTCTGGAAGACGGACGGGTTCTCCTTGTACATCTTCCTGAACTCCATTATCATGGAGTTCTGCTCTCCAGGCAGGGCGGCGACTTCCTCGTCGCTCATTTTCAGCACTTGTTCCATGGCCTTGACCTGCTCCTTCGTCATGTCCTTGAAGGCGGGGTGATCGGGGTCCAGCAGCATCTTCTCCTCCTTCTCCTTCTTCTTGCCATGGACTTTGCCTCCGCCGACCCACATCGGCCCGTTATCCTTATAGTAGCCGAGCCCTTTGGGCCCCAGCTTGAAAACCTCCCCCTTCTTCTCCCCCTTGAACTCCTCGCATTCCTCTATGAGCTCCCCCTCCTCGACCTTGGCCGGCTCCTCCTCGGCCCCTCCGAACATATTCCCCACCTCCTTGGCCACGGCCAGACTGCCCCCGACCGCCTTCACACCCTCCTCGGCACTCGTGACGACCTTCTCCATGTTCTCACTGCGACGCGTTGGTGGTGAGCGAGTGAGAACGCGATCCATCAATTCCGTCGCTATGCTGCTCTCACCTCCTCAAACTGGCCAGCATGGCGCAGCAAATTCCGCAGCACCTGAACTTCTCGTTACCTATCATCTTCCACACGTTGACTTCATTATTTTCGCTATCTTTACTATCGCTATCATCACCCCCCACGTATTTCACGTCGCTCGTGAAGCACCTCCGCAAACAGACGTCGTACATGACCTCGGCAGAACCCTGAACATTGAGCTTGTGGTAGTGACAGACTTTCGCGATGCACTCCGTCAGTTCCATAATCACCGCGTGAAGCGTTTCGCTCGAGTCTACAGTCGTCTTCGTGCTTATAAGGTTGTAGGCCGTGACGGAGCTAACGTGCAGGGCTGCCGCCACGCTGCCGCCCGACTGGACGCAGTTGATGCTGCGACCAGCGTAGCGCAGTGAGGGGCAGTGAGCGTGAAGATGGAGTGTTAAATATTGGGTTACTATGGAGATCTCCTTCGGCATCACTACAATAGCAAAGCGAGTTACCGTTTTGGCTTCGTCCTCGCTGTCGCTGTCGATGTCGCTCACCTGCAAGACAGGGCAGCCTTGGTCGGATTTATGTCCTTCTCCTTCATGACCATGGCGCTAACGCCCTCCAAACTAGTCCTGATCGCCTCGACGTCCTTGTCCAGCTGAAGTAGACTGTGGTGGAGATCCTCCACGCTCGTCTTAAGGGACAGGGTAACGGAAGAGGAGGAGGTCAGGATTTTGATACACTTAACTGAGGCCGATAAGGCGGCGTCCTTCTTGCCGAGCAGACCGTAAGCAAGCGTTTTGCGGTGCAGGGCCTTTACGACATTGCTCTTGTTCTTGCCGTCTCCGGCGCCAATAGGAACGACGCTAAAGTGCGACAAGGACTTGTCGCAGTCGTCCAGGGACTGGGCGAGGAGGCTGCGTGTCTCTGCGTTGTGCACCTGTGTGCTGGGGTCCATGGTGCGGATACTGAAGGTGGTGGGGAGGGATTTTCCATCGGGCATAGCCTCCTTGAGGGAGGAAATGGCCCTGGAGATATTCGTTTTGGTGTTGGAGTTAGCGGCGGCACTTGTTGTTTGGAATCGTGCGTGGAGGCTCCCACTGCTCACCTGTTGCTGTAAACCTTGCCCATCTCCACGTCGCCAGCGATGGCCTTGCCCAAATTAAGCGCCTTCGTGTACTCCTTCATTGCCTCGCCGAAGTTACCTTTGCTGAACAGGGCATTGCCCGAGTCCTTTGCGAGCGCCCAGGAAGGTTTCTCAACAGGCGTCTCTACTGTGATGTCGTCGAGGGACGCAGGGGCGGGATCCGGATCAGACGATATATCGAAGGTGCCGTCGCACCCGAGCTCAAGAATTCCCGAATCATCGTCCACAGTGTCCATAATTGTGGGATAAGGAAGTTTGAGTTTTTGAGATGGGAATGTGGGCAGGGCCTTGGAAAAGGTAAAGAGAGCTGGGGATCGATTCTGCGCGGCGGCATTTGACTCTGCTACATTTTGATGCGAACTCCCGACCCGTCTCTGAGCGCACCGACAATGATACGCCGGAGCATTTCCGTGAATTCGCAAGGGAGTTCACCGCGGCAACTCCTCTCGGAGGGCAGTCGGCCCACCCCTTCAACCAACAGGATCTTGGCTGATAGGCAGTCGAACTTCGTTGTCAGCCTGTGTTTGGGCGCGGCGTTCTTCGTACTGGGGGTGGTGTTGGGGTTTTGCGCTGCTGTATACGATCACGAGACTACTGATTTAGGTAAGGGAGGGAGGGCAGCAGGGTGGTACTTCGGGGGGTCTGGGGTTATTTGTCTAACGTCATCTTCCTCTTGCCCCTTATAGCTTGGGGAATTTCAATCTGCTGCTTCGCCATAACAATGGCGTCTCTCCGCCTACCTATCGTTTATCACCTCATCCTGACCGAGCCGACGACCAAGTGGCAGGACGACCGCTCGTACTCCCTTTACGTGGCAATAGCCGTCGTGGGGATGAGCTTCGGACTGATGCTTCCGGCG
Organism: Triparma strigata; assembly: GCA_030267945.1. Lineage (NCBI taxonomy): Eukaryota > Bolidophyceae > Parmales > Triparmaceae > Triparma > Triparma strigata. The sequence continues at coordinate 93,231 of BRXY01000034.1, forward strand.
GAGTTCATGCTTATCGAGATATGCATCAACGACAGGTCGGAGCTGCAGTGGGAGAGGGGGGGTTGGGTGTGCGTGGCGGCGTTGATTCTGCCCATGTTGGTTGGAGGTGAGAAGAGCGACTGGTAGCGAAGCGAGGTTCGACTTGTAGACGAACTTTGAATTTCGTCAATTTCTTTGCCATTTTGTGGGTGGCATCTAACCTTCTCGCATCGCTTCATGCCAGTCGTCGCCTGCATCGCCGACATTCGTAACGAAAACGAGGAGAGGGAAAAGTGGCTCAGAATAAGAAAGAACAGAATGAGGAAGAAAAGGGGAGACGACCTCGAGGGCGTTAGCCTTGTTATACAAGGCGAGGCTAATGATGTGGGAGGCGGTTAGAAGGGTAGAGGGGTTAAGAACTAGAAAATATGATAAACAACAATTCAATCCGAGAAAGGTATATTTAGAGAGACTAAAACAGCTAACTTGAACGGAACGTTCTGCCTTCAATTTTTTGGCCTCAGGTGATCGTGGAACTCTACGTACTCCATGATCTGAACGGCCGCCCCCGCCGCCCCCTTCATCAAATTATCGACGACGATCGTGCACCTTATACAACCAGAATCTGAGACGTCGACGTTAGAGACGACGATCTGCATGCCGGTGACGGAGGACTGGAGGACGCCGGTGGGGGAAGGAGAGACGAGGATAGGGGGGGAGGAACCCGTGAAGTGGAAGGAGGAGAAGGAGGCAGAAGCGTGGTAGGAGGAGAGCGGGTCGAAGGATTCGAGCCAAGACACGACGGTGGAAGCTGTTAACTTGGCTTGGCGGGGCTGTTGGTCGGAGAGAGAGACTCGCAAGTCGATGACGTGCCCTCGGAGGGCTCCCCCACGGTAGCAGCGGACGTCGAATTCAGGCGGATCGGAGGAGGAGGAGGAGAAGAGACCGGACAGCTCGCTCTTCAGGTACGTTTCGGTCTCCTCGATTTGACCCACGGGGAGGATGTTGTTGATGCACAGCGAGGAGGGGTAAGGGGAGTCGCCTCGGCCGGTTAGGGACTGTATCGTAGTTATGGTGACGTGAGTGACTGTTTGTTTCGGGGCGGCGTTGTTGCAGATGGCTGAGAGGACGGGAGCGACGCCGCAGGCTACGCAGTTTGGGGAGGCATAGACTCTGAGCGGGGAGCGGGGAATTTTGTGCTCGAGGACGAACGTGTTGGCTGGAGATCTGTTGGCGGGGGAGATGGTTATTACGGTGAAGTTGAGCGAGGACAGGGTGGACTCAATGTGGCCAAGGGAGGGGGCGACAGTCGATATGACGTATCTGATGGTCGAGGGGCTGAAACTTTGGAGGAAGGTTTGGATTGTCATCGGAACGGGCAGGTTTTCTCCGTGGACTGGACGGTGGGGGGGAGGGGGTTGGGGCACGTAGCCTGCGACGAAGAGCGAAGCGAGTTGCAATAGGAGGGGTCAGAGTGTGCGAGGAGCGAAGTGACGAACTGAAGAGGCGGGTGCCCTGCTCTCACCTAGCCTCTCATGGTGGCTCTCGAGGGCGGACTCCTTCTTCTTCCAAGTCTCTATATAAGGAATGTTCGCTGAAGCTTCCGAACCGATTATAGCCTTAACTGTGAACGAAGGGTGCTCGTGCAAGATAGAAAAGGTGTGGCGACCAGAGAGGCCTGTGCCACCAAGGAGGGCCACGGTTACTGGGACCACTGTCACTGGAGTTTGGTTGCGAGGGTTAAGTTTCACAGGAGGAACGGTTTTAGAGACTAAATTGTTATGAGAAGAGATAGAAGAGGGCACCGTAGCGCTAGAATCAGAGTGCATATCGTGAGGACGATTATGACATGAAGTAGAGTACATAGTTGGGAGGAAGGACGGGAGCTACCGTATGGAGGTAGTCTGAGCTTTTTTATCAATGGATAGCCGCCCTGGTCGACTTTTGAAAAGAAAGGGAGGAAGTGTGAGGTAGGGGTGATGGTGAGGCGACTTATGAAACGTAGTGTGGCGCACTACTGTATTTCTATCGGTAAAGCTGGCAAAAGCAAATCACACACAAATCAAGCTCATCAATTGTACGAAAATTCATCACATGAACGATTACACGCGTCTAATTAGCAACTCATCGTCGATACCGTTCACTAAAACCCTCATATTAACGTCAGCGATTCACTGCGACGTAGATTAGCATGAAGGGTTAGGGTTAGGGTTAGGGTTAGGGTTAGGGTTAGGGTTAGGGTTAGGGTTAGGGTTAGGGTTAG
>BRXY01000035.1:7868-66445 GCA_030267945.1 Triparma strigata
GGGGGGGGGTTGTGCAGAGGGTCGAACTCACCCGAGACGGGCATGGCGGCCCTCTTCTTCTGCGAAACCGGCCGGGGCAATTTAGAACCTGTCGTCGTAATAAAATAAAATGTGTATTATTGTTTCTCACCTCCTCCTCATCCTCCTCCTTCTTCATCCTCTCCTCGATCTGATCCACATACACCGTCCCCTCATCAACAACCACAACCTCAATCCCTCTCCCTCCCTCATAAACCTCCCCCTCAACCTTCCCCAAACACCCCTCCACAACCCTACACCCCGTAGTAGGCCCGAACCATTCCCCAGGAAACTTATCCAACTCAACCCCAACCCTCATTATCTCATGCATCCCGAACCTACATCCAGGGTAATCCGCGAACTCTTTTAATATCCATTCGTCGAATTCCGGAGGTGGAGAACGGACGGGGTTTTGGAACATGTAGGAGGAACGGATTGAGGAGGCTAGTAACATTTGACAACAACGTAACATACATCCCCAGCCTTTATCAGTTGTCAAACCTTTTTTCAATATATGATGAAGAGATTTTATATAACGATTGAAAGGTTAGAATATTAAGTTGGACGTTATTCATGTTTTTTACTTTATTAAATATATAAAATATATTAAGTTCTCACCGTAAGGTTCCATTTCAGTGAATCCAGAACGGTACGTAAACAAATATATTGAATTCGTGTACGTTAAAAGCTCTGATGATTGGGTGAAGGTAAGGCCTAAAACGTGAGTAGAGGAGGGAGGGGAGGAGAGGGAGGAGGAGGAGGAGGAGGATAAGTCATCAAGAGAGCCTCTCTCTTCTTGTGTCTCTTCTTGTGTGTTATGGGTGTTATGGGTGTTCATTATACTGTTTATTGAACCTAGGAGATTTGTTATTGATGAGTCCATAAGGTGCCGACCGTTCGTTTGTCGTTTTAAAGGACGTTTACAGACCTTTACAGGGCCTTTTTAGGGCCTTTACAGGGAAGAGGGGCTGCGGAATTCTGCTAGCTAGAAAGAAGAGTTCCTAATTATTCTTAAGGTACGTATTGAAGCGTCTGCTCTTTTCTTAAGCAACTGTATCGGTATCGTGAGCACGTGTGGTGGAAACAGATTTTAAAAGTGGCGTTTTATAGCTACACATAAACACCAAAAGTGGAAATTCATAATTTCACTGGGACTGACATTAGAGAGAAAAAGCTACCAAGACGACCGAGGCGAACGAATCACAACCTATCCATTTCAAATACCCTCTTACAAACCCCCCCAGACCCTAATCGTCCGTTGATATACCTTTTTTTTTATTCTCCCAACCTAGTCCTCGCTCTACCAAAGAAACTCCCCCTACTACATACAGCCCTAACTCCCTAAAATGTCCTCCTCCTCCCCCGACGCCTCCTCCTTCATTCTCGGTGTCCTCCTAACCCTCTTCGCCGGTCTCCTAAATGGTTCCTGGAACATCTCCGTAAAACCTTCCTCCCCTCCCTTCCTCAGAACCGTCGGTCCCCCAGGTACCGAAGGCTGGTCCTTCGACCATGCTTGGTTAATGATGTTCTTCTTCTCAATAATAGTTAATTTAATTATATGCGTAACATTGTTAACGCCTCAAATCCTCTCCTCCCTCCTCACCTCCTCCTCCTCCACCGACATAACATTAATAACGTTCTTCTCTTTCCTCTGGGGTCTCGGTACGTACGGTTTCGGTCTCGCCGTACAAATAGCCGGTTTAGGTATGGGCACGACCTTAACAATGTCCGTGATAGTCGTCGTCGGTACGCTTCTACCTTTGTTGGTTGATCCTGAGGAAAGGCTTTTTACAAGACAGGGGGCGTGTATATGTGGAGGTTTGGGGGTTTGTGGGGCGGCGTTTTGGGCGGCGGCTGTAGGTGAGAAAGCGACAATGAGGATGGGATAAGGGATATTTCTTGGTTTTTCTCCTTCTCTAACACTTCGCCGAGCGCAGCCCTTAAAAGGAAGGACATAGATGAAGAAGAAGCTTCGAAAATTGAAATGAAGACTGTCAACCCTTCCTCGATAATCGACGAAGAAACCGCAACCTTCACCCAAACTCCTCCTCCCCCCCCCTCCAAAACGTACTCCACCTTCTACAAAGTTCTCGTCTGCATCGTCTCCGGTATCCTTTGCACGATGCTCCAGTTTTCGTTCGTCTTCTCCTCCTCCCTCCGCACTCTCGCTTCAGAAACTTACTCCCTCCCTCCCTCACGTTCCGCTTCAATAACCTTCTTCTTCGCGATAACAATCTGCCCTATCCCTAACATTTTAATCCCCGCTTACACTCTAAATAAATCAAAGAAGTTACACTTACTCTACACTTCACCATCCGCAAAAATCTCAGCATTAAAATGCCTCACAATTATGTCAATCCCATGGGTTATACAATCACATCTATACGGTTTATCAGCGAACTCGCTGCTAGGGGAGTATGGTGATGCGATTGGGTGGCCGGTTTTAATCGTTACTACGAATGTTACGGGGTTGGTTTTGGGGTGGAAGGTTTTAGGGGAATGGGAGAAGGCGAAGGAGGAGACTGTTAGGTGGGTCATTAGGAGTATTGGGTTGAGTGTTGTGGGGTTGGGGATTGTTAGTGCTGGTGGGTTTGTTTGAAGAATTTTTATTTTAGACGTTGAAATTTTTTTTCGAATTTTTTAATTCACTTTTTTTTTTTACTTTCCCTCTCTTGCCCCTCCCACCACCCCCACCTCCCGCTACTCCGCTACTGCTACTCTCACCCCCTCACCCCCCCCAATCTCCTCCCCCCCTAAAAACTCCAATCCCCTTACTCCGCCAAACTCTCCCTAACCCCTTCATCGAAATACTTAAAAACACTAACATCATCGCTAAGTCCCTTCCTCCTCCTCGTCTTGACCAAGAACTCCCTCGCAAGATGCATCGTAGGACTCGGCTCGAGAGGGTGAAGGACTATTGAACTGTCGAGGGGGTTACCGGGGACGAGGGCGTAGTGGTCGAGGACGCTGGATACCATTGCTTGGCCTTGGGTGAAGCTACGGAGGTCAGTCTCGAAGCCGAAACTGACAACGAATAACAAATACACACGGGGAACGTTAGAGTTTAAGCAACAACGGAACGATGAATGAATGAAGATAGAAGCTCACGAATAAGTAAAGGTGTTCTTCATGCTCGTCGTTCCTTTCCTCAGCTCTCTTTCGCTCGCTGCTCTTCGGGACTCACCTCTCAATCACTGGGATGTAAGCTTTGATAGTCGAGAATGTCGCTCCAGCCTTAGGATCCTCCTTGACGACGTGCCCTCTCCTCTTCTGCAGCAACGGAAAAACAGCCTCACATATATCGCTAGGGCACTGCACCTCCAGCCTGTAAACCGGCTCCATGAGTTTCGGGGTAGCCGTAAGAAAGCTCGAGTAGCATGCCCTCCTCATTGTGGGTATGACTTGACCTCCTCCTCGCATGATTGGGGTTTGTGCGAGTTCGGCGTCGAGGATTTTTACCTTGCAACCGCGGACGGGTTCTTCGCAGAGGGGGCCTTCGCGGGTTGACCACTTGAAGCCTTGGCAGAGGGAAGGCTTTACGGAGACGAGGGTCTTCTTGTCCACTTCGCTGGGGAGAGTGTCGTCCATCAGTAAGTTGGCGGAGGTTGAGGTAGGGCCGAAGCACCAGACTGAGCGGGAGGATAGCTTGTCCCAGCCGAACATTTGCTCGAAGTAGTCGCCTGTCTGCTTGGACGTCCACTCGTCGATGTTGATTTCTCCGCGCTCGATCTTCATGGAGACGGGGTCCTCGAGGGGTTCGGTGATGACGGTGATTTTGTTCTTCTTGTTGGGGGTGCTGGCGAAGCACTTGACGGAAGAGGTTTCGACGACGGTCTCCATGAACGTCACGACGGGGTCGGCAACCTTGATCTCAATGTCAGAGAACATGTGGCGGAGGTCGTGCATGACGCAGTCTAGGTAAATTTCTCCGACGCCAATGACGACGTGTTCCCCCGACTCCTCGACTTTGGTGCGGGCCATGCCATAGGACTTGCAGACCTTACGCAGGCCCGAGACGAGCTTTGGGAGCTGAGACGACCGAGGAGCAGAGCGGAGCGACGAGTTAGAATTTTGTTGCACTAAAATTGGTCGAGCGCGCACGCTTGCACAGCACAGACGGTTGGGTCCTTCATCGCTCAGAAACAATTTTTTTTTTTTCTCTAGAATATTTCGACCGAGGCGTGACTTGAACACGCAATCTCCAGAGTCGGAATCTGGCGCCTTGTCCATTAGGCCACACGGCCCTCTCCGAAAGAAAAAGAAAAAAAAACTGCAACAATCTTCACTGCGATGCGCCCTCTCTCGAACATTGGTTTTGTGTGTTTAACAAATGCTCACCTCTGAAGGGTTAAGAGGCTCAACAGCCAATTTAACCGTGCTCTCTCCTCCCGCGATATAATAGTTAAGCGGCTGAAACGTCGCGAGTTCCTCTACATCAGTCTTCGTGTCAACAATAGTCGCAGTCTTGGTTATGCTCCCGTCGATTCCCTGGACGAGGCAGACGTTTCCGGAGGGTACGCTGGGGACGCTGGTGCGGAAGCGCCCGTGGGGGAGGTACAGGCCGGTGATCTGGGCGAACGAGACGTCCTCGTCGTCGTCCTGGTTCCAATCTGAGGGGGGGGGGTGGGGGGTGATACGGATATGGTGTTAGCGTGGCGCTAGTCTTACTTCAGTGCCTCGTTACGTCGGGCATTCGCTTTGCTACAGCCTTTCCCTTCGCCCCTGTTCCTCGTTTTCGACTCACCTTCTCCCAAGACTTTAACCGTATCCCCGACCTTCAACGTCCCTCCATAAACCCTGACCATCGTCAAAAACCCGTCCTCCCCATCACTCAAACACTTGAAAGCCTCCGCAAGCAACGCTCCCCCACCTTCCCTGACGCTCTCGGCGAGGTTACCGTTCATATTCCCCCTCCAGTTCCTCCTAATTTTATCGTTCCCTTTATCCTTAACATGTTCGAAGACGGCGTCGACCCACGGGCCTGAGCCTAGGAATTCACGGAAGACCTTCCTGACGACGTCCTTGACGTTGCCTTTCATGTCGGATTTTGTGACGCCTTTTACGGACAGTGTGCGGAGGACTTTACTCAAATCGTTTACGGAGGAGCTCAAACACGCTGAGAGAGAGAGAGAGCCAGAGTGAAAAAGGGTGTAGTTAGAGGGTTGAATTAGAATTGATCGCCAAAAAAATCACCTTCCCACGTTCCCCCTCCCTCTCCTTTCTCTTCTCACCTCCATAAATCTTATAAATAGGTTCAAGAACGAACTCAACGAAAGTCCTCTTCCCCTTCCCCTTCCTCGTGAAGGTTCTCCTCCCACCCTCCTCCTTCTCTTTAGCGTATACGTCCCCCCACATTCTCTTCCCTAATTCTTTAGGTTCCCACCCTTCTACACCCCATTTCTTACAGAAACTTTCCAAAGTGAAAAAGAACCCACCCTCACCGCTTCCGAAGACAACGTTACCTCTCTCGGGAGTGCAGAGTTTAGCTGAGGGATTTTTTGAACGGAGGTAAGTGTTGAACGTGTCGATTGTGTGGAGGAGTTTGAAGTATGTGTCGGTTGGGGGGAGGTGGAGTTCGGTTATTAGGCGGTCGAGTTTGTTTAGGCAGAGGATTATGTCGACGCCCTAAAGGGAGGGGGGGGGGGGGGTGATTGAGAAGAAGGTAAAATGTGGGATAGCGTTTGTTTTTTGTTAGAAACGAAACAAACGTCATTCAAAAAACACACACACACACACACACACACCCCCTCCCTGCAAACCCCCCAACCTTATAATTCCCTTTATATTATTCTCACCTCTCTAACAGCTTCACATATCCCCATTTCCGTCCCCCCCATCACTCCCTCCAAACAATCCACCACAACCACAACCCCATCGCTCCCCCTAACCCCCCCCACAACCTCCTCAAAAAACTGACAATGCCCCGGACATCCCATCCACGTAACATTATAAGATTTACCGTCCAAAGACTGCTGCGTTACATTAACAGGACTAGTTTTAATACTAATCATTCTATCCTCTTCACTCTTTAAAACGTCAGTATAACCTTTCTTAATATCCTCTTCAACTGTACCTGAAAGTATGGCATCTAATAAATACGTTTTACCGGAATGTAAGGAACCTATTATTGACATTGTACGGGTTAAATTATTATTCGATATTAAACCTAACGTATACTCCATATCAGTTATAAAGGTAAGAGGTTTCCCTACAATGTTGAACGTTTTCTTTTCAGTACGTTTTAGGATTGGCTCTTCGAGAGCTTGAGAGTCTTCGTCGATTACGTTTGTAAAGACATTGGAGCCGTAGACGTCGGTTGCGGAGGGGTAGTGTTGTTTGTCTTCGTGGAGGACTGGGGGGTTGCAGAGGGGGGTAAAGGGGGGGGGGGGTGAAGGGGAGGGGGAGGGGGTGGTTGTGTGTGAGAAAACATTGGATCTAGAGATGTACGGTGGTCGTCGATGTTTTTCATCATTTCGTTTCGATGTCGTTCCTCCAACCCATCTCTAATTTCCTTTTTCTCACCGATTTCCTGGTTCTCTCCATCCACGAAATTCTGCGTAGTACTCTCATAATCCATAGCATTAGGATCCTCCCTAGAATGATCGCTAACGCTTACATCGTCCTCCTCAGGCTCAGCCTCCTCTTCTTCAGAGGAGGAATCCGAGTCAGGACCGATGTAGTTACCGAACTCATCGTAGAGGTCGGCGCCTGACATGACTTTTATGGTTGTGGGTTGGAGCCTTTTTGGAACGTTGGGAAAAGGAAGGTGAAAGACTGTGTGTAGAATAGATCGTATATCATTGCGTTGGGGTTAGATTATAATGGTGTTTATCATTCTACAAAGTAAAACATGTGTTTGTCGCGAACACGACGATATACAATAACAACACGTGAATTAATAATTGACGCCCGGGCGCGAAAACGTGCCGTTCAGAGCGCAGCCCCTGAGCAGCCCGAGCGTGCGTAAAAGGTTAGCGCCTTTCAGACGTTGAGTTCAGGCGTGTTGGGACGTGTTGTCGCATGTTGTAGCGGTGAACATGTAAAGATGTTGTAGTGTTGTCATGGCTCAGGTATGCTCGGGTATGCTCAGCGTAGATTTGTGATGGAATTGGAAGAGGAGTAGAACGGTGGACGAGGAGTGGATGGCACATCTCGTATGATAATGATTTTATTCGAACTTTACGCACGCATATTACAAACTAATATAACGACTATGATAGGGTATGACTGACGTCGACTTACATGTCAGAGAATCTTTATAAAAACAGCGTTTGAAAATTAGAGGGGTTTACCAGGAGATATGAGCTTCCGTCTGCATTTCGCCTCGCATTCAAATGAAGTGAAAAGCTTTCACTTTCCTGTAACCTTAATTCAGTAATAACTAACTGTACGTTACGACTACAATATTATTAATTCCTCCGTAGCAAATATATAATATTAATTATTGAATTCAATGTAACGCGTTCGTAAATGGTGTATCGTAATGTTATTTTAATTCATATTTAAAACTTGGAGCCAAAAACATAAACGATCATCGAGCAGAGGCTTGAAAATAAGATAATATGACGTAGAGCATCACTGACTCACACCGCCATTCGATAAATTTTTACAAATAACACCCTCAAATTATAATAATAATACTCACGCCTTCCGTAATCCCCAAAATAACTAAAACATAAAACCCAAAAACGCTCTCTAACCCCAACCCTCATCACCTCCCCCACCAAACCCGCACAGATGTCAAGCACCCCCCCCCCCTCCGCCCCCGCGATGTCCTCTAAGGATTTAGCGTCGAAGTTCTTCGGTTTTCAACCTGAGACATTCTGTAACACTGTTTTTCAATCTGTCGACGGTACGTGTTGTTCACCTCCCACCAAAAAGCGTTACTTCTATTTCCTAACCCCCCTCCTCCACCACCCCCCCCCCTCATCAAAAAAAAATAGATTACATCGCCGACGGTATGGACGCAATGGAAGTCGCCATGATGCCCTCCTTCCCTTTACCGACCCACCGTACCCTCTTAAAAACCTGCAACGACCATTTCATCGACACCCTAACCGCAGGCTACGATAAGAATCTAGATAAATTCGAGATATACGTCAAACGTAACGTCCTCTGCATCGACGATAATGTCGTCGAAGGTGTCGTTGAAAGTTTCGACGTAACAACTCCAGGGAAGAAGAGGAAAATTAAAGATGGAGACGTCACGGAATCAAAGAAAGAATCTGATGAATTCATCAACGTACTACCTTCTTCTATACCTTCTAAATCCGAAGCTCTAGCTTTAGAAGCAACTCTATCCTCCCTCCGTCAAAAACTCCGCCGTACAAAACGTTCCGTCCAAAGTTTAAAATCAGCCCACCGTCTATTAAACCAAACCATTACTTCAGCGGGAGCGAGCCATCAAGGGATTAAGGAAGCTATCGAAGCGAGCGAAGGAAATATCGGGGCGCCGTTGCATGATACGGTTAGCGCGGTTGTTATGGGGAAGGATGGACTTGAACAGGTGAGGGGAGGGTTTTTAGGAGAGGGGGGGGGGGTGTTTTTTTTTACTAACGTAAAATATGTTTTTACCGTGTTCTCCGTTTTTTTATCTCAGTTGAAGAAGGAAGGTAACCTCCTTATCCACGCTATGGGAGACGAGGAGAACGTCGACTCTAACGTCGAGGTTAAGGGGGCGCCTCTCGTTAAGACTGGGACGGCGAAGGAGGTGGGGGACTTGAACGGGATTTTGGGAGGGAACTAAGAGAGAGGGAAGGGGGGTAGGGGAGAGAGAGAGTGAGTGGGGGAGGTTTGAAGTATTGAAACGATTTTTTTTTAATTAGGGAGTGATGATCATTCTGGGACGGTAGTTATTTTGCTCCAACGGCTTGAGGTAGGCAAAATGGGCGACGACGCCATTCTTGTTCAAGTCCATGATATCGGAGAGCTACACCTTGCTGGGCACATCCTTTCAAGTAATGGTGATCAGCCCGAGGGCGCCGATGAATTCGTTCAAGTACACGGTCTTATTGTTAGTCTCCTCTTTGGTCGCAGTATTACTCATATATATGAGTCATTCATATTCCTTTTCACTCCCAGAGGATTTGTACAAAAAAATGTAAGAAGCAGACAAGAGGACTGCAAGGATTGTTGTTGCGTTCCGACCTCAGCCTAAACAACAGCACAGCCACCAAAATCCCCTTCCCCCCCCCCCCCCCCCGGCCTCCTTTTCCCTAACAAATTTGCAAATCAATTTTGACAAGCCTGCGGCGTCTAGGTACTTGTTTTTGACTTGAAAGTTCATGAAACCCTTGGCCTTGTTTTGGATTATGCGTGGATTATTCCAACGCATAAATGTATCGTGTCAGATATGAAATATTACCTCGAAAACCTTCCCTTAACCCACCACACACACACACACCACATAGCGAACCTCAAACAAAATGGATTCGATCATGTCAACCCTCGCGAAGTCCCACTCGACGTCAGTCATGCTGGGCACTTCCCTGCTCTCTTCCCTAACATCCCCCTTCCAGCGCTACAGCCAGAACCAGCCTGACATCTGGTCGAAGGATTTTCTTCCCTCCTCTGTTCGCGACCCCGACCCTCTCGTTGACCTCGTCGGCGTCTACCTCGAGTTCGCCCTCTTCTTCTTGGTCGTCCTCGTCCTCTTTCGCCACCTCGTGGCCCACCCTTTCGCCCGCGTCGCCTTGCCCTCTGACAAGCGCGACGTCCAGTCAGTGTCTAAATTCGGTGACTCGGCGTGCGAATGCGCCAATTACATGGTTTTTACGTTCATAGGCCTCTCCGTTTCCCTGACTTCCTCCTGGACGTGGCCCTCCTCGAACTGGTGGTCTGGCTACGCCGACGGCAGCCACGATCTCATGCGTTCCGACCTCCGTTGCTGGTACATAATGGACGCGTCCCGTTACACCGCTCTCCTCTTCTCCATCCTCTTCCTCGAACACGGCCGCAAGGACTTCAAGGAAATGCTCATCCACCACATAGTTACCATCGTCATCACGTTGGTCTCCTACCATTACGGTTTCACGCGTGTAGGTGCTATCGTTAAACTCGTCATGGATCCGGCGGATGTTCCCCTTCACCTCGCGAAGCTTTGCCTCTACATCGGCGGAACTAATAAGAAGGGCGTTGCGGTCTTTTTGTCCAACAGGTTCTTCGAGGTGTTTGCGGTCGTGTTTTTCGTAACGAGGATTATTCTTTTCGGCTATGTCGTTTGGTCGGCGGGCATCGAGTCGTCGTCTTACCTCGTGATGCCTCCGGCCGGTTGGGGCTGCGTAGTTCTCCTCTTGATCCTCCTGTGCCTTCAAATGTTCTGGATGTCATTGATAGTTAAGATGGCTTTGAAACTTTCGAAAGGCGATGAACTTGAGGATATCAGAAGTGACAGTGAAGGGGAGGGGGACAAGAAGGAAGCGCCAATCACGAGGAAGAAGAAGAAGAAGCAATGAAGTGTATAAATAAGCGAGAAAGGGTTTTATCAAAGAAAACGGAAATATTTTCTCTTCATCCCCGCACCTAAGCCCCCCGCTCCACCCCACCCCACCCCAACCCCCTCTTCTAACCACTAGTAATAGCCTTAACACCCCCGTCATCGCCGTCCTGCTGCTCAATGTGATCCTCCTCGCCAGCTAATCCGTCATACGGGCCCAAACCGTGAATGTTCTCCAGAGTGTCGTCCGCGCCTCCTCCGTCCGGATCGAACAGCCACGCAGAGTAATCGTAGAAGGTGTACGCGATGGCGAAGTGGCCGGCACACTGTCCCATGCGGTTCTGGTGGTTGACGTTGGCTCCGTATCTTTGGAGCAACTTTGCGATTTTGATGTTTCCGTTCTGGGCCGAAATGTGCAACAACGTGTTGCCGTGCTCCAGGGTCTGGTTCAAGTGGAACCCGTCCCTCTCATAGCTGTCGATGTACTGAGTGCCGTAATCCTCGACGGACTGAACCTTGATCAGACCCGCATCGAAGCGCTTCGTGGGCAGCTGCTCCAACGCCTTCGTCAGCTTCTTCAGCTTACTGTGACGCACCCAGCTCGCCATTTCCTGAATGTTCAGGTCGATGGCACCCGCGAAGACGTCGTCTTGCGGTTGCTGCTGAACGATGGCGCCGTCCTCGTTCAGCTGAGGTACGAAAGCCGGGTTCGCGCCAGGAGCGACCATGGCCATGACGCCGGCCTGAGGGCCCACGGGACCGTTCGCGTACCCGAGGGCCGGACCGTTGAAGCCGGGCGGAGGATTCCTCTCCGCCATTTCCGACATGATCATCTCCCTGTCCTTGGCCGTTTCGGATTCCTTTAGCCGGGCAATGGTGTTGAGCATTTTCTTCCTGTGGAGCCTGTGTTCGACGCCCAGGGTGTTCTTCAGGTCGTCGTCATTCAAATCGTACAAGAATGCGCCGTCCACCGCGGCGTCCAGAAAGGCGGTCCTGTACTGCGCGAGACTTATACTCTGCAGCCACTTGCTGACGTCCACGACGCTCCAAGATGAGACTCGAATATCGCCTTGGCCCGGCATTCTTCCCGGCTTGAGGTCCGGCTCGAACTGGTTGTTGCCGTGGTTGTCCAGTCCAGCGTCCAGGCCTCCCTGCGGCGGGCCGCCTCCGCCGCCCTCCCCGCCGCTGCCACCACCACCACCTCCTCCGCCGCCGCCCGTGATCATCGATCTGTTGGAGGAGTTCTCGTGGACTGCCGCCATAACTGTGTCCGTCGCAGCGACCGTCCTCATCGCCCTGACCATGTTCAGACTACTGAAGTAAGTCATGCTCATGCTCATGAAACCGAACTTCATGAGGGTCTCCGTGCTTTGCATCAGTTGTGCAGCCTGTCTCTTGTCCTTCGCCGAAGGACCCTTGAAGCCCCCGCCTTCACCAGCCTCGCCAGTCGCAGTCGTCAACACGCTCGTCTTGCCCTCTATCAACGCCTCTCCCTTCCTCTCCTGCCTCCTCCTGATACTCTCGAGCTCGTTCTGCTGCTCTTCGAGCAGCACAACGAGTTTCCTCTCCAGAACACGGAGCTCCTCCTCCTTCGTCTGCCTCGACCGGTCGAGCAAGACCATGTTGCTTTCCAGCCTCGTCAGGTTTTCCTTCCTGTCCGCGATGTTCGCAAGCATCTGGCTGAACTCGGAGTCGAGTCTGATCTTCTGGTCCCTGAGCTCCACCTTTGCCTCCTCGTCCAAAACTCCCTCGCTCTCCGTCTGGATCTTGCTCAGCTGGTGCATCTCCTTTTCTAACGTTTTCACGCCCTCCTCGAACTCGCTGATCTCGTCCAGCAGGCTCTCAATGTGCTCCTCGCACTTGACCTTCTCCTGCGTCAAGACGGAGACCTCGCTTTGAAGCTTGGTTGCGTGCAGCTTGTGCTCGAGTAGCATCTGGCGGCCGAACGCAATTCCCTGGCTCTGACTGCGACTGAAAAGGAACTTGTCGCGCTCGACTGCGCACCTCCTCCTGCCAAGGTGGCCCCTGTACAGCCGCTGAATGAGCATGCTTGCGTTCCTCTTGATGCGCATCAGGAAGGCTTGTTGACGCGCCTTGCGTTTCCTCCAGCAGCTCTGCATACTGCACGCTCCCTTCCATCGAGCCTCATGCAGCTGGCGGACGAGTCTCCGCGACACGAAGCTAACGAACACAAACGAGAAGTGAACGAAGCGAAGGAAGCGAAAGAAGCGAAAGAAGCAACTGTGTGTTAGAAAAAGGACTCTGATAAAACCCTCGCGTCGACCCTCCCTCCACTAAAACCCTCAACGAAATTCCGCGCAGCACTCACCCTCTCCAAACCCTCTGGATATGGGTGATGGCGCCAGACTCGATTCTCCTTCGCAAGAATTGCTCTCGCCCAGCATGGCCGCGCCAGTTCCTCTGGACAAGCTGCGCTGCCCATACGAGCCTCATCTTCTCCAAAAATTCAAGCCTGCCCTTCCAGCCCCTGTAGCACCTCTGAATGTACTGGGCAGCCCTCTCCTCACGGAGCTTCTTGATGATTTGCCATGCAAGGTGCGCTCGGTAGGCGCCCTGAATAATCCTGCTGGCGGCATCTAGTCTCATCAGCCTCTTCTTGTTTCGCTTCAAACGCCAGCCCATGTACTCCTGCACTTCGGGGAAAGCTTCCGGGTTCGCATACAAACCAAAATCGTCGGCTTTCTTGTGTCCGTGGATGACCCTGTTGTTCTTCTCGAAGGACGCCTTCGTCGGGTCGGTGACGATCTGCACCACGCTGTTTCCTCCGACGATGCTGTTGCCGTTCAAGCCACTCTTGCTCGAGTACTTGCTTATCCGTTTGCTGACCTTGCCCCCCTGCTCCTGGCTGCCCCCGGGCTGGTTCGCCTTGGACACGTTCACTGCAAAACTGTTCCACCGCGTGTTCTCCTTTTCCACTCTTTCCTCGAAGCTCAGACCCTCGTCCTCGTCCTCCTCGTATTTCTTCACCATGGCCTCCCTCTTCTTGTTGAGCCCTCCCAACTTCGCGGTCAAGTTACCCACAAAGTGGTCCTCGAACTTTTCAGGCTCAACCGAGCCGTTGAGAGACTTTTCGCCGAGCGGTTTTCGCCCACCCACGTCCAGCTTCATGCTCCTCTTCAAGTCTCCGTCCATCTCGATGGCCGCCTCCCTGTCGACACTCATGGCTGGCATAAAGCTGACGTCGGCGTTCTCGTGGTATCCGATGACCATTTGCTCCACCAGCTGCAAAACCTGGTTGCGCTTCTCCTGAAAGACCTCGTGCCCTGAATTCACCCAGATCTGGCACGTCTTCCTCGCCTTGGGATTGTTGGCGTGTGCCTGAAGGCACCTGTGGATGCTCTTCGTTTCGCCGTCCCTCTTGCTGATCCACATGTCCGTGTGCATAGGCCTAACCAGAGCGTCCTGCGTTCCCTGAACGTTGATGATGGGCACGGGTATTTCTTTCAGATTGTTACGCATGTCGATGTGGCTGAGGGCGCCAAGGCAAAGTTGGATCCTGCCTGCCAGGGTGATGGGGTTGTGGACGGCAGTATACAGGTTCAGGGCCAGCGGCGTCGAGACCGAGGACAGGTAAGTGGGCGAGAAGAGGAAGCGCGAGAAGAAGTAAATCGGAAGGTCGGGGCGGTTGGGGGGAGAGCACGAGAACACGTTCATGCAGTCGTGCAGGACTGAGGCCATGTGCGGATCAACGTAAGAGAATGAGTTGATGAGGATCAGTGCGCGGAGGGACTTCATCTGGTCGCTGTAGAATGCGGAGTAGAAGGAAGCGATGTTACCACCGTTTCCGTAACCTAGAATATAAAAGGGTTTGTCGGTATCGAACTGCCCCGTTCCAGAGGGGCCCACGTGATCGAAGAGGGAGTTCAGGCACTGAGCGTGAAACTCGTTGTTGAGGAGCTGCTCCTCGCGGAAAGTAGTGAAGGCCTGTCCTGGGTAATTCCAGAGCAGAATCTGCAGACCGGGGTAGCGTTTCGAAATAGGCCGCAGGAAGATTTTCATCCTCTCGCTCGTGTCGAAGAGGTCGTGGCACACGACGAGGTTGAAAAAGGGCGCCTTTTGCTTTCCCGCCGTTCGCCCGGCCTGACCAGCCGCATCAATAGAGCTGTCCATCACAGTGTACGGAAATACTGTGTCGGCGTCGAACTGCAGCACTCCGCTGACGGACCCCTCGTTGTTGGCGAAGCTGGCCGATAGCGCGAGGGTTTTAGCAATGAGGTCGGAGGAGGAACCGTTGGTGGGTCTCGAGTTGAGCGTGAAATTCTTGTTTTTGTAGCGGACGGCCTTGTCCTGCTCCCTGGCCTCCTCTCTTGGCTTCATGTGCTTCGGAACGGCCTGACGAAGAGTTGTGAGCAGAGCGTCCGCGTCGAAGGGGCGGGACAAGCAACCGTCCATGCCAGCCTCCATGTAGGACTTCAGGTCGTCGGGAGCGACCTTCTCGGTGTAGACGAGGATCGGCAGTGACTTGACCTGGCTTGGGTGCGAGGCCTTGGGTCTCGCGGCATCGCCGGTGTGAGGATTGAGGATATTGCTTTGATTTCTGTTCCTGGCGTCCATTGCCATCTTTCTGGTGGCCTTCTTCCTCTCGGTCCTCTCCCTATCGCGAACAACGGAAGTTATTTCCTTGGCGCTCTTCACAAAGAGGTCGTTCTGGACCACGAGGCAGTCATAGTTGCCACTGTGCAGAATGTCCATGACGGTGATGCCGTCGTTTTCAAAGGCGACGATGTAGCCCTGGTCTTCGAGGCACTGTGCGATTGGCTCGGCCTCGCCCATGTCATTAATCGCGACGAGCACCTGCAGCGAAGAGTTAGAATGTTTGTTTTGGGAGGGGGGAGGAAGAGGGAGGAGGAGGGTTGACTGTGTGTTCCTTCTTCTCATTCTCGGAAAGCTTACCTTTGCACGATACATGTCGAAGTCCGCCGAGGCCTTGAAGTTCTCGACGTAACTTGCGCTCGCGGTGTCACTCATGAGCTCATTGGCCCTCCTGGGGTTCTTGTTGCCGAGCTCATCGCCGCCCTCGCCACGCAAGAACTTGTCGAGTTTGTCGAACTTTCCGCCGAACGCCTCTGGCAAGGGGGCAGTCTCGCCCCTGGCCTCGAACTCCTGCTCTATCTGCTGACGGGCGGCCCTCCGTGCCTTCCACGTCGCCTTGGGAGGCGATCCTGGCTGTGCCGGCACCGTCGTCGTTCGGCGACGGGGCAGCGGCTTGCGATAGTGCTCGTTGAAGGCAACCTCGGAGTCGTTGCCGATGCTGTTCTGAGTGAGTCGCCCGCCGCCCTGCCTGTTGCGGCCATCCGGAGAAGTCATGGGACGGAACGACTCCGGCTGTCTCTTTCTCTTGGGCTTCTTGGGTAAAGGGGACGTCATGGGCCGTAAGCCGTTGGCCTCCTCTTGCTTCTGTTGCTGGGTTTGCTGATGTTCCTCAAAGGTCATTCCCTTTTTTGGGCTTGGGAAGAATAAGTACTCCACCCCCACGCCGTCCGCCGGCGGAGTGATTGTCGAAGAACCGAGCACAGCGCTGTCGTCGAACTGAATGCTCGGCCCTCCTTCGTAGCTGCCTTGCTGGTGGAATACGTCATTTGCAAGCTGTCCGCCGCCAGCGGCCTTTCTCATCCGAGCGTTGGCCTCCGCCTTGCCCTCTTCGCGACGAGTCCACGCCGCGTGCACGGTGTGCGGATCGTCAGGGATGCCGTCGGTACTGGCCGCGAACTTCTTTTTGCCCTCTTCCTCGTCCTTGTCCTTGTGTAAAATCTCCCTGGCCTTGTCCAGCAGCATGTACGCCCTGCAGCACTCCCCGCAGACGTTGACCCTCCTGTAAAAGTTGTGCGTCCCTCCCGGGACCTGCACCTCTCCAACCTTCTCCCCCCACTCCGACTTGATCTTCGAAGCAACTGTGTGCTTCCTCACGTCGTTGGAAGTGTTGCTCCAATCGGGCGCCCCATCGATATGCTCATGGCTTTTGGGGTCCTCCGCGTCGCCGTGTGCAAGCTTCCAGTACTCATCATCAAGGTTGAACTTCTTCCTGTGCTCCCTGGGAGTTGTCGGATAGGCCTGCCAGGCGGTCTCGATCTCTGCATTGTTCTTCCTGTAGGACGCCTCCGCCAGCTGAGACTCCGTCTTGGCACGGTAAATGCTGGCGTAAGGGACGGAGTAGTATTCGGTGGTGCTCATCTTCTTGGCCTTTCCGAGGATGTCATTCATATCACCCTTCTTGAGCTTCCTGACACTAGCGTACTGCTTGGAAAGCGCCTCGTGGCCCTCTAGAATCTTTCCTCCGTCGCCCCTCGCGTTCCGTAGCTCGGAGGCGTCCCGGATGCGCAGGTTACAAAATTGACCGTTGCACTTGATGTTGCTGGGGAACTGCGACCTGTCCGGCTTGGCGGTGCCAATCTCGGCGCCCATCGCCTCCTCCTTCGGCCCTTCTCCTCCCAAAAGCTGCAAGCCCACCGGTCGCCCGGCTCCGACGCCGGGCGTCTTGAACGGAGAAGTGGGGCGGAGCGTCTTCTGGGGATCCTTGGGGTCCACGAAGATCGTCCTGTCCATAGCCAGCTTCATGCCTTGGCGTCTGGTCTCTCCGTCGGTTTCGACTCGCGCGGCCATCGCTCCCATGAGCTCGTTGGACACCTTGGCCGTGGTCTTGCTCATTCGGCGAGGCCTGTGTTGTATGTGTGGGGTGAGAGGGTTGGAGGGGTGTGAGAGAGGGTGGCCTTAGAACAATTGTGTGGACCGGAAGCGTCTCACCTCGCCCTGATTGGGGAAGTCTTGGGGCTCTTGTGGCCCAACTTCGCCGTCTCCCTCTGCTCCGCTGCACTAGGAAACGGGCCATGAGGGTTGCCGTTCAGCCAGCTCCCCCTCATATCCGGCTCGGTCCTGATGCCAACTTTGCTCAGGTCTTTCGCGTTCTCGCCTGACAAATATTTAACATCGTCCATCCACACGAGCCAGATCTGGTCCTGGTAGTCGATGAGGAAGTCAGCGGTCATCGATATGACCTTGCAGCGCCGGACGCGCTCAACTTGGGACACTGCGGAGCGCATGAGGGAGTTCAGTGTTTCGTTGGTGGAGGCGCTTTTGCTTGCCGTCATGACGAGGTTCTTGGTTGTTGTGAGTGGGAGGAGTTGGTGGGAGGAGTTGATGGGAGAGTTAGTGGGGAGGAGTTAGTGGGGAGGAGGTGGTTCGTCTCTCGTTTCTGCGACAGCTCACCTCCTTCCCTATCTTAACAGTCGCCTCCTCTTCGCTTCCCGGGGGCATGCTAAGAAAAGAACTGTGCTGCAAACTAACTCTGCCACTAGAATTAACAACGCTGTACTTGCTCCTGAAAATCGTTCCCTGGTTCCCCCTGCCCTGAACGTAAGCCTGCACCGCCAGAATATTCGGGTCCGAAGGAGGCCACACCTCGGCGAACTCCAGGAACGACTGGCCGTCCAATATTGAGAACGAACCGTCGCGGTGACGGAGGACGCAAGCACGACCCTGGTAGTTTGTCATGGAGGCGGAGGCTATTTTGGCGAACTTTTCCTTCACGGACATTTGTGTCTCGTTGCCTGGGCGCTTGCGGACGACCTGGGCAATTATTGTAGGGATGGGGGGGCGGGAGGGGGGGGAGAGTGTTAAGGAGTGGAGAGTTGGGAGGCATCCTTGTCGTCCCGTCTCACCTGGCCTTGTCTATTACTGAACACCCACTTGTCTAAAAGGCCATTTTCGAACAAAATACTGTCGGGGATGTTGAAGCTGGTCTTCTCGTCAAGCTTGTCGCTGTAGAGACTCTGGTAGCACCAGAGGCCGGTCGCTGTTTCCATGGTTTTTTATATATTCAGCAGGAAGAGGTAAGCAGCAAGGTGACAGTCACAGTTTAGGGGGTGTTGAGAAAGGGAGGCAGGGGCGACAACGTTAGTGAGATGCGAATTCGAAGTTGATGGGAGGTGAAGGCGTCGTGGTTGTGAGACGGGCGGGTGGCTGCGGCCGATTCCAAATTGCCTTTCCCAAAGTTGACTGTTGTTGGACGGGGACCAAGTTTAAAGTTTGAGGGTGGGGTCTGGCCAGCGGGGCGGCGGTGGAGGAACAGCACTTGGACTAGAACGAATGTGGGAGTTTTTGCTTCCGTTTCAGCCTGTGTGTGGTGAAAGCTGCGGGGATTTTGTTGAAGAGGTGTGGTTTATTTGTTTTCCAGGAAAGCATTATGTCTTTGTTGAAAAGAGCACATTCATAATCCAACAACTTTGATCTCCAACGCCGTTGATACTTCGCTTGACAACTTCTACATACCCAACAAACCAAAGAAACTTGTTTTAGAAGTAGCTTTCCGTCCATTCAATAAGAATTCAGCAAGAGCTAATCCCTTCTGTCCCCTTGCCTGACTCATCACACACATGTCGAATTCGACCGGGACGACATTATTCGCCTGCGCCTGCATTGTGCTTGTCGCGCTAACTATCGACGAGGTAGATGCGATCGTTACGCCAGTGCCCCTGAATTTTGTTCGAAATGGTTTCCTGAAGGTGGTCGGCATCCAAGATGATAATGAACAAGAGTAAAAGTAATTAAGCAAAAGAGGAATGTATGAATTTGTTGTAATGATTCAATCTATTTTTATTTTTAAAAGGGGTCATATTGGTTCGTATTCCAAATCGCTGTCCGAGTCGTAACCTTGAACATACGGCACCCAGACCTTCTGGCTGTGACTGAAATTCTGAAGTCCTCCCAACTCCCAGCCAAGCGCCCGCAGCTCTTTTCTAGGCTGCCGATGTGTCGATGCTTCCCGTTCGACAGCAAAGCATTGGGGAGTGGTTGAACGATCGGGTGAACGACCGGGTGAACGACCGGCTCCTCCACTCGGAGATTTCCTATCCTAAAAGTCTTCCCTTAGCTAGTCTCCTTGTTTCCTCCTTCACTGCCCACCTCAGAAGAATAAACGTACCGTCCACTCTGCACCAGCTGAATATCGCGCGTCAAAGCCTCCAACGTCGTTCCACCCCCCTTCTTCGGCACCTCGTTCCTCAAATAAAATTCCGCCAAGAACGTCCCCCAAGCGTCCGCCGCAGCGTACTGCAGGAAACCCCTCGCGTTGACCATTTCCTCCACGGTCTTCAGCCTCCACCAGGCGTTCTTTTTGAAGTTCTGCTTCTTGAAAGGCAGGCAAGTGGCGAAGCTAATGACCTGTGCGAGCCCGGCCCTCTTCTGTTTAAAGCCCTTCATACTCGAAAGAGTTTGAACGTCAGATATGTTCGCCACCTTCCCTCCAGCGCCGTACTCCGGAGGCGGGCTCAAGTCGATTACTTCCGCGAGGTCCATCTCGGCGTTAAGTGCCCGAACGTCTCCAGACTGATCGCAGAAGCTCTTTGTCAACCTCGGGTCCTGCAATAAACACCTGAGTAAATGGGAAAGT
Organism: Triparma strigata; assembly: GCA_030267945.1. Classification (NCBI taxonomy): domain Eukaryota; class Bolidophyceae; order Parmales; family Triparmaceae; genus Triparma; species Triparma strigata. The sequence continues at coordinate 27,728 of BRXY01000035.1, forward strand.
CCAGCGCCCTTACCTCCCCCAGAACCTCGCTTCGAAGTTATACACTCAACGACCACCACGTTCGGGGAAGCTATCTGGACCATCATGCAGCCAGCCTTGTTAGGGAGGTGATCGAACTTCTGTGAGTCTGTGCCCTCGCAGTCTACGCCTACGAATGAAACGGAACCCCCGGGACGTTCCTGTAGCAAGAGATCATTCATTAGGTCGGCGTATGCGGCGTTGCTCCTTTCCATTTTCTGGATTGAGACGGGGTCGGAGGCGTTGTAAATGTAGTTCTCTACCACGTGCATTCTAACGTTAAGTGAAGTCATAAGGTCCTCAATCATGTGTAAATCAGAAGACGACGACGACGACGATGACGACGCCTGAGGAGCACCGTTAGTAGCCGCGGAACCTCGACCCAGCCTCTTGTCTATGCACTGTGTGCATGATGCCCCTTTGTTCGCGAGACGCTTCCACTGAGAAACGGAGAAGCGGAGACGGGGTAAGGTCTGCTTACACTCGGAGCACTGCCGAGACGTCTTGGGAGGGATCGGACCTTTTTTCGAAGATTTTGAACCAGCTGTAGCATTGAATGAGGACATGGTAGTGGTGCGAATTCCTATATTGGATATTGAGCGATCGTTCGTTATTGAGTGAGGCCTGATCTTTTTTCTCAGCAAATCGGGCAGCAATCAGACAAAATCACATTTAACGTTGTCTCTTATGCATTACCATTTATCTAAATCCATCGTCGCGTTAATAGTGCTATTTCACGTCGTGTGTCATGGTTTTATTTTCCTACCTTCGTCTAAAACAGTTAAAAGCCCTCTACAACTCTCTCCCCGAGCTGTTCGCAATCAAGGTAGCAATCAAGGTATCAATCACTCCTCATTTAACATCCTACGCTCTTCCACGTCCACCACTATAAGCTCCAAACAAATTCCTCGTCGTAACTTCCTCGCCACTGGCGCCCTTCTCCCTATAACCCTCCTCTCTTCCCCTTCACCATCTTCCGCCGTCGGTCCTGTGAAAGTCCCCCTCTCCGTAACATCCTACACCGCCTCCCCTTGCCCAAAAGACCGTCCCATCCCCGGCGAAAAGGCCATGAAAGGCATGCGAGGCCTCTGCGTAAACGTAAAAGCGACCGTAACCGAAGCCACAAAACGTCCCGACCTCGTAAAGGTAGGCGTGTACGGTTTCATTACTGACGCTGTTACGGGGGAGAGCGTCCTGGCGAATAACCCGGATTTGAGCACGGATGCGGGGCAGTTTACTATTATTCAGGGGGTGGGGAAGGAGGATAAGGAGGTGGAGTTTGAGTTTATTGCGGCTGTGCCTAAGGAGATTGATGTGGACAAGGTGAGAAGGGAGGAGTGAGAAGGGAGGAGTGAGAAGGGAGGAGTGAGAAGGGAGGAGTGAGAAGTGAGAGAAGTGAGAAGAAGCGCGTCACTTCCCTCCTTGCTGACGATGCATAAATATTACATTTATTCTAACTCGCCGCTTCGCTCCTCTCCATTTCACTCTCTCTCTTTCTCTCTCTCGCCTTAGTTCGAAGCCGGCATAATGCCCCTAAAATTCGCCTCCCTAAAGCTAGTATCCTTCCCCGGCGGCCAGCAGTACGGCGCCGTATCCCCTTGCGAGATGAACGAGTTCTCCTCCGAGTGCGAGGACTGGGAAGCGGAAAACGGACCGTACGAGAAGGCGGACTTTATGATTAAGAGCAATGAGAGGACGAAGGGGAGGTGATTATTGAAAACCCCCCCCCGATCCACAAGAAAAGCGCATCAGGAAGAATTCCTATTTTAGTTTATAAATTACGTTTGTATTTTTGTCGTCGTTTTTTTTTTCTCTACAGCCCCTCCTTCACCACTGCCAACACTGGCACCGCCACCGCCACCGCCACCATCCCTCGCTCGGTGCCTTTTACCGTCCAAACCTCGCAATGGTCTTCACCCAACTATTCAACTCCTCCTTGGTATCGGCGTGGCAGATGAGGGGCTTGGGCACGGCGAAGATGGTGAATTCGTTGTCGGGGTTCTCGCCGTCCTTCTTGATGCAGAAGAACGAGTCAAGTCTGGGGGGGAGGGGGTTTTATATTAGTGCTTTGAGAAACGGAACGGGAACAGTTATCACGAGGGAAACAACCGTCTAACCAACATTCAACGCCCTAAACAACAAACAGCATGCAAGCTTCTTATCCTCCCTCGTCCCTCTATCCCCACAATCCCCACCCACCCTCCCACACTCTCACCTAATGATGCCCTTGGGATCGCGTCCCTTCTCAAAGTGAGTCTCGTCCTCATAGTAAAACAAATCGTCCTTCAAAACCATGTACCTTCGCTTCCAATTTCCCTGCTTTCCGTCGTGGGCGCCTCCCAGCTTGGTCAGGTAGCCCTGTTTGTGGATTTCGCCGGGTCTGCAAGGAACGGGGGGAGAGTGGACACACAGGAAAGGGTGAGATTATGTGCCAAGGATAAGTTAGCGATGGAGAACACCCCCTCAACCTTTGAAGGGAGGCGCCCGCGAACAAATAATTTTAGGTAGTGGTATAATAATCCGAAACCGTCCCTAAAGCATCAAAATTTTCCGCACCACACAACCTCCAATCCCTCAAATCCTCCACCAACAGCATCCCCCGGGAGTCGAGGCCCTCATCCCCCCCCCACGACCTTCCCCTCACACGATTCCCGGAGCCCCGCAAAAGTATCTCCGCCTACTTACTCTACTCTGACGCAGTCGAACCTATTGCTCTGTCTGTCCGACATGGTAACGTTACAGCCTCGAAAGTCGTCGGTTAAGGATTTCAGGTGTGTCCAGCTTCAGATTTTTACCAAGTGGATAAGCAGTTGAATCCTTTTTTTCCTTTACCATCCCACACTCGCAGTCGATTACAGAAATTTTAAGGCATGGCGCTCTACTGGATAGAGGATGATGTCGTCGCGTGGGCTCCGGCCAAGTACATGAAGGAGGAGGACACTCCTGAGGGAAAGGTGAGGGGCAGAAACAGATATCGTCGTGGCTCGATGACCTGAAAGAGATATCCTGGTGACTGGCCGGCCCGATGTGACAGTTCTCGACTTCCTTGCCCCCTATATTGCCTAAACTTCCCTCCCCCCTGATATCACCGTTTTATTCCGTCCCCATCTCACGATTACCTTCATGTTATCGTACCTGTGATCCTCGTCCCTCACCCCACGCCCCCCCCTCCCTCCCCCCACTCCCTCGAACGCAGATGCACACCCTCGTTAGACTTGACGGCAAGAAAAGGGTCGTCGCTGACAAGGTCCTCAAGACGCTCGAAACCGTCGAGCAATTTGAGCTAGACAACATCATCCCTAACCTTATAGATCTCGAGTCGTTTAGCGAGGGTATTATCTTGCACCAGTGCGGCGAGAGGTACAAGAAGGAGAAGATTTACACCTTTGTGGGGACTATTCTAGTTGCAGTCAACCCCTTCAAGAGGTTGGATATTTACAACGACGAAGTGGTGAGTGTTTGGGGGGATGGGGTATAACCGGGGGGGTGCGGGGTAACCGCCTTGGGACCCAGGGAAGTGTTGATAAGGAGCTCTTTTCTAACCCTCGCTCGTGTAAAAAACTCCCCCCCCCTAGATCGCCCACTACAAGGCCGCGGCGAAGACCTCCGAGACCCCCGAACCTCACGTCTTCTCCATCTCCTCCGCCGCCCTCGAGAACCTCGTGAACGACCAAGAGTCCCAGTCTGTCCTCATCTCCGGAGAGTCCGGAGCCGGAAAGACTGAGACCACCAAGAAGATCCTCGAGTACTTGGCCGCGGTCGCCGGAAAGGACACGAGGAGGACGAGCTCGGTGAACGTAGCTGACCAGATCCTCCGCTCTAACCCTGTGTTGGAGTCCTTCGGTAATGCCAAGACGGGCCGTAACAAGAACTCCAGTAGGTTCGGAAAGTGGATGGAGCTCAACTTCACCACAGGCGGAAGGATCAAGGGCTGCCGCATCGTCAACTACCTCTTGGAGAAGTCTCGTCTTTGCTTCCAGCTCAAGAACGAGAGAAATTATCACGTTTTCTACATGATGATCACTGACGAAGACACCAAGGCCAAGTACAAGTTGGCCGACGCCAGTATGTACAACTACCTGAACCAGAGCGGCTGTGAGGTGGTTGAGGTGAGTTTGGCGGAGCTGATAGAGAAGACACAGAGGACACAGATTGGGCGGAAAACTAACCCAACCCTCTCTCCCCCCGCCCCCCCCAACTACCCCATCCACCCACACACCTACAGGGCCGTGACGATAACGAAGAGTTCATCGATATGATGCAGGCCTTCAACGACCTCGAGTTCGCGGCCGACCACCAAGACAATATCTTCAGGACCCTCACCGGTATCCTCAACCTCGGTAACGTCTCCTTCGAGGATAACCCGGATAAGGAGGACACCATGAGGGTAGCCAACATTAGCTACTTGCAGTCGGCGTGCGACTTCCTCGGCATCCCCGCCGACGAGGTCGGCACCGCCCTATGCTTTAAGAGGATGGAGACCCGCGATGGCGTCATCCAGATCCCCCTCGACAACACAAAATGCAAGGACCAGCGTGACGCCCTCGGCAAGGAGATTTACTTCCAGATGTTCAACTCCCTCGTTAGGAAGGTCAACGATACCATCTTCAAGGGAGAGGGAGACCCCGGAAAGAATGGCGATCCCTTGACTTGCGGAGTCCTCGATATCTACGGATTCGAGCTCTTCGAGATCAACAGCTTCGAGCAGCTCTGCATCAACTGGTGTAACGAGAAGCTCCAGTACTTTTTCAACTCCGTCATCTTCCAGGGCGAGATGGCCATGTACGAGAGCGAGGGCATCAGCTGCGACAAGATTGTCTTCGCGGACAACCTCCCCTGCTTGGAGTTGATCGAGAAGAAGACTACCGGTCTCATGTCGATGCTCGACGAGGAACTGGTGGTCCCCAACGGGTCAGATGAGAAGTACTGCCAGAAGTGCCACAACGCGCACAAAAACCACAAGTACTACAGCGCGGATAGGAAGAACAAGAACGACTTTATCATCTCGCACTTCGCCGGTCCTGTCATCTACCGCACGGACAACTTCATGGAGAAGAACAAGGATCAGCTCGCCGAGGTTCTGTGCGGCTGCCTTGAGAACAGTAAGAACAAATTCATCAAGGACATCTTCGACTTCGCTAAGGCCGAGAGCACCGCCCCTGGGGGGGGCTCTCCCAGCAAGGGAGGTTCCAAGAAGATGACCGTTTCGAAGAAGTTCAAGAACAACTTGGACCAGCTCATGGAGTCCCTCTCCTCCACTACGCCCCACTTTATCCGCTGCGTCAAGAGTAACAGCAAGCAAAAGCCGCTCGAGTTCGAGTCGCCCCTGTGCCTCCGCCAGCTCAAGTACGCCGGTCTCTTCGAGGCCATCAGAATTAGGAAGTCAGGATACGCGTATCGCTTCAACCTCGAACACTTCGTGCGCAAGTACTACCTCTGCTGCAGCGCTGGAGCGGGCCTCGACGAGAAGGCCTACGCTGAGGCCATCATGAAGGAGATGCAGAACAAGTCCAACGGCGAGATCACCGACGACGACTGGGCCGTAGGAAAGACCAAGATGTTCATCAAATCTAGAGCGCCCAGGATGGCTATCGAGGACATTCGCAACCAGGCCTTGGCCAAGTGGGTCATCAAGATCCAGAGCTTCTTCAGGATGGGACTCTGTAAGATGAGGGTCTGGGCCGATAAATGGGCCGCCATGAGGAAGCAGAAGGAGGAGCTCGCCAAGAAGAGGGTCGAGATGGAGAAGAAGAAGGCGATAATGGAGGAAAGGAAGCGGGCGAAGGAGGCGCGCCAGATGGAGGAGAAGAAGAGGCAGGAGGAGGAGAGGCTGAGGTAAGAGGCTGCCGTAGTTTTGGCTACAAGGTGGCTACAGAATTTAACCCAATCTTCACGCTCGTCGCAGGATCGAAGCAATCAAGGAGGAGGAGATGAAGAAGAAGAAGTTGGAACTCCAGGCCATCACCGTCGTGCAGGGAGTCTGCAGGCTCTACCACGCCAAGAGGATTGCCAAGAAGATGAAGATGATAAAGCTCCTGGGCACTGCTATGACCCAGAGGGACAGCAAGCTCCTCGAGGTCGCCATCAAACAGGCGACCACCAGTCAGAACGGCCAGAGGTCCCTCGCCACCGCGGACCGCAAGATCAAGAGCCTCTGCGAGAGGGCGAGGTCCGTCTTGGGAGAGCTCTACGAGGAGCAGGACGTGAAGGGCGAGCTTCTCTTGGCCATCGAGAGCCACGATCTTCCCGAGCTCGAGAGGTGTTTGGAGATTGCCAAGGCAAGGAACATGATGAACGAGCCCGAGGCCGTGCACGCCAAGAGCATGCTCGACGAGCTCAGGAAGAGCTGGGGCGCCAAGGAGAGGCTCGAGATGCTAACTTTCATGGGCAACATCAACGCCGTCCTGGAGAATGCCGACGAGGTGAGAGGCTGCGAGGACAAAGCCAAACTACGACCGCACTGATACCGCTACGCAATTCTAACTGGTTAACGCCAATATTGATGCAATTCGTTTCGCTCGTCGCAGCTCAAGGCCGCCATCGACAACGCCAGGGACTTCAACGTCGGTGTCGATGACATTGCCAAGGCGGAGAGGTACTACGATAAGGTCAAGAAGCTCATCCCCATCAGGAACAAGATGCGCGTGGCGGTTGAGATTGCCTCTCGCAAGATGATCCTAGAGTGCATCGACGAGAGGAAGGAGTTCTGCAAGTTTCACGGCGACGACTTCTGCAAGGAGGAGGTACGTACGAAGCCAAAACTTTACGACGAGCTGCTAGTAGCTGCTTGTAGCTGTTTTCTGCACTATCGCCGCTTCGCAATTCTGACTCGTTAACGCCGTGCCTTGAATTCGCTCGTTGCAGCACTCCGCTATGGTCAACATGCTCCGCATGTTCAGCTACGAGAGGCAGCTCAGGGGCGGGGACCAGATTGAGGCCCCTCCCTTGACCGCCGAGCCCGAGGGAGGAGTCGCCGAGGACCACGGCTTCGACGACTGCAGGCTCCCCACGTGGGCGTTCGTCCAGTTCAAGACCATCTCCGATGCGGAAGACGACAAAGCTAAGGAGTACGAGACCCTGAAGTTGGAGAAGAGGCTCGACGGCGACTTCGAGAAGATGAACGAGGTCCGTAGGGTCTTCAAGTGGGTCGTCAACTTCGCCACCTGGCGCCACCCCGACCACGAGGCCCAGATTGAGAAGAAGTACGGAGATCGCAGCGGGGACAACGAGAACCTCGTCGCCGGCAACAGCAAGCACAGGACCACCTTGAAGAAGACCCCCGAAAAGAAAAAGGGCAAGAAGGAGGAGCTCAAGAGCGGAAGCTCCCAGCGCGACAGGAGCAAGCTCAAGTCCTCAATTCCCAAGCAGCGGCTCAACACCAAAAAGACGAGCTCCGGGTACGGCAACGGCAAGACGAAAATTGCGGGGCAGCAGAAGACCCCGAAGAGCGACCAGAAACTCAAGGAGATGATGAAGGAGTACTCGGCGTTCTATGACACGCACAGAATTCCTTTAGACTGGTGCCCTTAATTAAGTGCCAGCGAGGAGTGGGTGGTATGGGGGGGTTGGGGGGGATGAGGGGGGAGGGTAGGGGGGGGAGGTATAGGGGGGGGAAGGGGGAGGGGACGAGGAGAGGGATAGGGGTCAAGACATTACAAAAGCAAACGAAAGAGAAAAGTTCTAATAAAATTTTGCTATAGTTTTGCTATTCACGAAGCTCCCGGGCTCCACTGCTCTGAGAAGAACAGGTCTTTCAATTCACCCCAACCACATAGCACAACTGCTGGAATTTTTCTTTTTATAACCCTATGCCTCAAAACACCAAAACAAGCATGGAGCCGATGCCCCATATTGCTGTGGCTTCGGGAGAAAGTAATCCGCCAATTACCCAATCAACACGCCGCGTGTCAAATGTGGTTGCCCCGCCAACAGTTGATCAAAATGAAAGACGACCAAAGGCGCCGTCGGAAGATCACCTAGAATTACAGGACCGACGGGAATCCATGTCGTTTACAGACAACCCACTCGTTGCTGGCAATATCCCGTCCTCTCCTCCCAATGCCGCTCTACCCCCAACAAGAACTTTAGTCACTGAATGCTCAACTGTTTATTCCATTCTCATGGCTTTGATTACGACCAGCTACACATGCTTGATTGCTTACTTCGCCTACACTGGTGACGAGAAAGTGTACTCGTTTTGGTGGTGGATTCACCTTCCGACGTCCTTCACGGGTGAGACGCTGCGAAATGAGGAACGAAACGAACGAATTCTAACACTTTGAACCACCCTGCCCTCTCATCGCGCCCTCATTGCACCCTCATCGCACCCTCGTCGCAGCTATGGCCATTTCTTTCTGCCTTAAGCCAAAGCGAGAGGACCGCCCATATAAGATTTTCCTTTACACGCAGTTCTTCGTCTACACTTTACTTTCGGAATTTTTATATGTCGTCGGTAACTCATTCGGAGACGTGATTGCTCGTGCAGTTGCTAGTGGTGCTTTTTATTGTGTCCTCTTTCATTTCGGAATGAAGTCACGATCCCGCTTTGCGAAGCTATCTGATGAAGAGCTGTCTAAATTCCTCACCGAAGATGTCGTCATGGGAGGAGTGGTTGTAGGTTTGGGGCAGCTCACGTTCCTAATGTTTGGAAGTATCCAATGCGATTTACGTACAGAAAACTATATGGAATGCAACAGAACGCTCGTCAGCCAAGCTGGGCTTAGCCTCATGGTAGGTTTTTACACCATGATAAAGCTCGCCAGCGGTATTGTTCCTAAAAGTATACTCGACAAGCACATTATTTCAACGGAGAAGATAATAACAATGAAGATGACTGTTGAAGAGTGCATTCAGAGCTTAGGGCTTTCGATGGCCGCAATATGCGCGATTTATTTCATAGGGCACTATGGGGCAGAGGGCGACTTTGACGACGATCTTGAAAGTTACTCGATGTTTATGGTCATGAATGTCGGTTGCGGCTGCCTTCTTGTCGTGTCGGCCTGGAAAATGGTCGTCATCGGGAGAGAGATGAAGCGCGAGCAGCAGGGCAGTGAGACCAGCGTCACTTCTGACCCCGCCTCTGACCCCGCCTCTGACCCCGCCTCTGAACCCGCCTCTGACCCCGCTTCTGAAATATTATTGAAAGAAGCTTCTACATTTTGGGTTATCCTTGGAGTATTGGCGACAACCTTTCAATCCGCAATTTGTGTCACCGGGGCTGTAACGATGGATGCCTCTTACGGTACACGATCAACTTACTCGTTGCCATTTGTCGCGTTAACTTATGCGGGATCAGTATTCTGTCAACCGAGGAGGAGGAGTCCGACGGACATGTGGAAGTTGCGCCTACATTTCGCGAGCTTTGCTTACGTAAGTTTTGGTGCCAATGCGTTATACGCGCTTAAGGAAGGAAATCGTGGATGGGTTGTTGTGTACTGCACGCTAGTAATTTCAATTTCGATCTTATTCCATTACGGCCTAAAGCTACGGGCAGCTATTGGTAGGCTACCTGACGAAGACCTAAACTTCTTCTTGGTGCACACGTTTTTTAAAGGCGGCATGAGAACACTGCCTTCTATACTTTTCTTGGCATTTCGGACGACCAAGTGTCTCTTTGAGGAAGATGGAGTAGAGGATTGCTTTGAGACGTCGTTTTGTGCAACAGTAATTTCTTGCTACATTCTAATTTGGTGGCTGACAAAATTAGTTCAAGGAAGTGTTAGGAGCACTTGGCGCAAAGAACTGAATTTATCCATTGAGCAAATCGCCAAGGTGAAGGACATCTCACTTCGCCGCGGAGCAGCTGGATTTCTGACGGTGTTTTCATTTGTCTGCGGAATTTTCCTCTTCTCAATGATGAGTGCCGAAGCTATGGACTTTATTACGCGTATGACAGTTGGGTACAGCGGTGGTGTAGCGATCATCGGCGTCTTCTTTTTAGAGAATTATTCTAGTTTGAAAGCGCAGAAGCGGCTGATCAAGGAGTCTGAAAGCGGAACGACTGAGAACGTGAAGCCGACGAATAGAAACGAATTGGTCGAAGAGTGCTCCTGGTTGTATGTAGGCGTAAGCTTAATCCTGACGAGTAATTACTCTGCATTTAGTTTGTGTTATGCCCTGACGTTGGACGTTAAGTACCTCCTTATCGATAGCATAATTTTGCCAGTGGTGGCGACAATTTATTTTTTGTCGGTGTTCATGAAACCAAAGAGAACAGACTCTGGTTACGAATGGTTCCTACTCTTTCACTTCGTCTCATTTGCAATTCTTGCTGAAATAGGAGCTTCAATAGGGTATTTTCGATCAGGATTCGTGATAAGCATCCTGTCTTCATTATTCCGAATGCTCATTTATTCTGTTTCCTACAGGATCGTATTGAGGCTACGTAAATCGGTAGCTAAGCTTCCACCTCAGGAACTTTCGCAATTCCTATGCCAAACGGTCTTGGTGAAAGGCACAGCTGCTATGGGGCCGTTGCTTTTTTTCTCGTTCGAGACTGTTTCGTGTTTTATCAGTCAAAATTCTTTTGATAACGGGCAGTGCGATAATACTTCGTATGCCTCCCTCTACCTATCCGTGTTCCTTATGTTACTGACCTTTCTATCCGTTGGAGCAAAGGGGCAGTCAAGAGAGGTTCAAAAGGCGACGGCGTGGGAGCTACCAGCGATAGCCACTTTGAAGTTGATATGGTGGCAAAAGTTGCAGGGAGGGTTCGTCCTCATCACGGCGATCTCTTCACTATATTTACTCAGTGCCATTGGCGTTGAGGCGGACGAGAACGTAATGATATGGATTGTGGGGACGGTGGGAGTAGTAAGCGCGTTCTTTGCTGCAATCGTCGCTGGAGTAATGCTCGTCAGAACGCAAGACGAGATTTCTAGTCAGAAGGTAACATTGGAAGCGTGGCGCGAACTCAGATCAGTCAGAGCATTTTCATCCGGAGAGTGTACTGACAACATGTTGGTAGGTGCGGTAATGTAAAATTTAATGAAATTAAGGTGTATCCTTTTTGATTTGGTGGCATCTTAAAACGTTATTCATTTTTGAGGAAAGTTTTCATCGCTTCTGCTTGTGTTTCTTCTTGGCGTTTCCACCTCCCCTCTGGTTGTGGTATCCGCCGCCCTTTCCACTGGAGCCGCCGCTGTAGCTCGATCGCGCTTCCCCCCTCATTTTCCCCTCCTCGCCGTCGTCGCTGTGCTTTCCTCGCTTCTTGCCGTTCTTGTGGTTGCTCGAGCTCGCCATCAGCTCCTTCATCTCACGAGTGGCCAGGCGCTGGGCCTCGCTGACCCTCTCCAAGAAGACCAGGACGGTCGATTCCTCCGCCTCGAAGGCAGGAAGCTTGGTGCCGAGGAGGACCTCGAGGCGCTGGTACACCTCCACGTCGTACTGCGTCACCATGGCGATGGCCCGACCCGACCTTCCAGCTCTCGCAGTTCTTCCAACTCGGTGAATGTAGTCCTTTCCGTTGGAGGGTAGGTCAAAATTGATCACGATGTCCACGGACGGAATGTCGAGGCCGCGCGACGCCACGTCAGTGCAGATGAGGATGTCCCTGCTTCCGCTCTTGAACTTGGTGAGGGCCCCGAGACGCTTCGGCTGGGACATTTGGCCGTGCAGGCAGACGGCCTGAAAGCCGAGGTTGCGGAGCAGCAGGGTCAGGCGTTGGGCGTTGTTGCACGTCGACGCGAAGACCAGCATGGACTGGCCCGAGAACTCGTTCATGATGTATGAAAGGTAGCAGTCCTTGTACTGCAGTGCAGGCCGAGGAGGGAAGCGAAGCGAAGCGACGAGTTAGAAGAGTTGTGAGATGTTAGAAGAGTTGTGAGATGTGTGCGGTGCTAGGGTTCCTACCTTGGCAGGGATGAAGAGGTACTGCTGGAGGAGTTTTTCGGGGGTCTGGAACTTCGTGGAGACCTCGACACGGACAGGGTCGGAGAGGGAGGCCCTCTGAAGCTTCTCTACCTTGCTGGTCATCGTCGCGGAGAAGAGCATCGTCCTGCGACCGGAGGTCGAGTCGGGAATTTCTGCGAGGATTTTGTTGAGCTGCGAGGAGTAGAGCGGGGGGGGGGGTTGAGAGTTAGAAATGTTTTGCATAGAAAGGAAAGGTTTGTGCAAAACAAAAATGGCAAACAAAAATATAAAAAATATGTATATAGTATGGCCGTTCTTCTTACCTCCTCCTCAAAGTCCATCGAGAGCATTCGGTCGGCCTCGTCCATCACCAGGTACTTGAGCTGCCTGAGGTTGAAGCCCTTGGTGTTCTCCAGGTGGTCGACAAGCCTTCCGGGGGTGGCGACGATGATGTGCGGCTTGTTCGCAAGAGCTATGGCCTGGGACATCATGTCCACGCCGCCGACCACGCAGATCGACTTCGCGCCGACGTGCTGCCCAAGGCCCTGGAAGACCTCGTGGATCTGGAAGGCCAGCTCGCGGGTCGGGGCGAGGACGCAGGCGTAGAGCCGCTGCGGGTTGGCCATCAAGTTCTGCAGGATGGGAAGGGCGAAGGACCCCGTCTTGCCTGAGCCGGTCTCCGCGAGCCCAATCACGTCCCTCCCGGCGAGCGTGAGGGGCAGCGACTTCGACTGGATTGCGGTGGCGTTCGTCCAGCCGAGGGCCGTGCACGCCGAGCACAGCTCTTCGTTGATCCCCAGCTCGGAAAAGGTCTTGTTGCTGATCACGCTTTCGCCTTCAGCCTCTTCTTTCTCGAGCGGCTTGGTCTCGGTCTGCTTGGTTACCGACGAAGAGGACGTACTCTCATCGTCGCTCGCGGAATTGGAGGAGCTTTCCGAGTCTGAGGGCATCGTTATTAGGGGGTTTGGGAGGGCACCAGTGGTCGAGGACAAGGGCTGAAGATTATGAACTCTGAATTGCGCCTTCGGTAGGCTTCTGGTTCGAGGTTTGAGAGTGGGAGGTTGAAGTCGTTTCTTCCTAAGGGCTGGAAAACTTGAAAAGGCTTGTGAGCGCGATTTGAAATTTGGCAAAATGTTGTTGACTGCCTTCCACCGGTTTCCATTTCCAACTCAGATTTTCGACCTATAGTTTTTTTGCTAAAAAAGCATTAATCGACGACGAACCACACGGTAGAAACCTCCTCCGCCCTAACTTCCCTCAACAAACCACTCAACGAACACCTGCTCCAAGAGAGGCAACGAGAAAGCCAAGTTTCAATCTCTTCACTACGTCTCCACCCGTTCGGACCTCGCATACCTCGGTGCACCAAAACTCAATTCCCTCCTTTATTCTTCCTCCGATACGTCTCAAAATGGTTGGGCTCGGTAAGCTTATAATGCTAATGGCTTGTGTGGCACACGCTTCCGCGTTCGTGGCTAGCAAGTCCGCATTTATGGCCAAACAGACGCTTAGCGGGTCCGACGCAGTGGCTTCACCGCTCAGGTTCAGCCCCCAGGCTGGTACGGAGTCCGAGTCGTCCTCCCTGGCGTTCGCCCCAACCCTGGAGCCCTCCTCCGCCCCGGTGGGACCTAAGAAGCTCATGTCTGTGAGCCCTCAGGCCTTCTCTCCCCCTGCTCCTGCTCCCGGGGCCGGTCTGCTCTCCCCGAATGTCGTCTCACGGCTGCATAGCGGCACGTTTTTCGACGAGGAAACCAAGCTGGTGGTTGACGAGTTCCTGGGTCAGTACGAGAAGGAGGGTCCGCTGAGTTGTCTCCCGTTCCTCTCATCTCCTTCGCTCCTGAATGAGCTCACGAAGGCCATGGGAGAGTCGATCGGGGTCTAATCTTGGGGGTGGGGATTTTACACGCTATACAGTGCATATATGAAAACTAAAACTGACGTCCGAGGCGAGGAGGGGACTTTTTGTGGAAGTACAAGTTCTTCCGCGAAACGCAATCCTAGGCCAGGACAGATTTTTGAAGCTAACGCAAACGAGGTGGGGGGTCGGGGGAGCAGCTATGAAGACGAATTATTAATGAAATTTATACTCGAAGAAATGATCTTTTTACATTCTTTTACAGTGAATCGAGGTAGCTGGAAGTCGATGGTGGTGGCGGCGGTGACGGTGATGGTGATGTCTCTTCGTCCTTCACAACTTCCCCTTCCCCTCCCCCTTCGTCAACCCCTCCCCCCAACCCCTCCCACTCCACCTCCAAACACTTCAAAACCTTCCTCGCCACCCCCACCTCAACCTCGAGGGCCCTGACCCTCTCCCTCTGCCTTGCCGCCTCCGTCGGGCTCAGCCACTCCTCCCTCGCCTGCAGCTCGTCGAGCAGCCTGTAGTACTTCCTCTCCCTGTCCGCCAGCTCGTCCTCCGCGTCGAGCAGGCTCTCCCTGACCTCCTCCCTCTCCTCCCTGGCGATTTCGAGAGCGGACCTCGAGCTGGGGCCGTCCACCGTCCAGCCCTTTGCGTCAGCTGGAGGCATTGCCGCAGCTCCCCTCCAGTCCCTAAACGTCGGGCCGTCCTTGTCGATTTCGTCTTCCCAGTATTCATCGTCTTCGTCTTCCTCCTCGTCCTCCTCCTCGCCTTCCCAAACTTCGTCCCTCTCCTCCACCTCCTCCTCCTGCCTCTCCTCCCCCTCCTCAAACCACCCGCTCACTTCCCTCCTCACCCAGTCCTTCTCCTGCCGCTGCTTCTGCATGACCCGCTCCCACTCTTCAGCGTCGCTGACGTACCTCTGCGTGGACATCCTCCTGCGGCGTCTCGGAGGTCTTGAGGCCGGGGGCGGAGGCGCCGCAGAACGGGGGCGGGGACGGGGCCTCGGGCTGGCACGGACACGGGAGCGGCTGGGCGGCGGCGGCGTACGTGAGACTTCCATGACGGGTTCGGGAATTCTCTTCTCCTGAACTTTCGTCTGCGGGAGGTCGAAGGGGATCTCTTCCTCTTCCATCTCCTCCTCTTCGATCTCCTCCTCCTCATCATCATCATCCTCCTCAAACTCATCCTCAAACTCATCCTCAAATTCATCCTCATCCTCATCCTCATCCTCATCCTCATCCTCGTACTCATACTCCTCCTCTCGCATCCTCCCCAAAACGTTAAGACCATTGAACTTTCCCTTCGTCCCCCCAAACACAGTCTTCTTCTTCTCCTCCTCATATATGTAATTCTTCTTGTCGTCCAACCCATACCAGAACAACCTGTTGTATAAATCAGTCAGGAAACCGGGGGCAGGACTCGCCAATCTCCTGGGCGCGGCACGCTGGCCTTCACGGCGGCTGCTCACAGGGTCGTACCAGGTGTCCTCGTCGTCGTCGTCATCTTCTTCGTAGTAGAAGCCGTCGTCGTCGTCATCATTGGCGTAGGAGTCTTCGTAAGTTCTTGATCTCTTGGCATTGAGAGACGTTATTCGAGCAGCGGTGAAGGAGGGACGGTATCGCGTGAAGGGAGGGGCAGTTCTGATGGGGAAGGTGTATGAATGTATGTATGTGATGGAGAGGAGGCATGCAATTAAGCTGAACATGAGGGCTTTCATCCCTGTGATGGCAAGAAGGACTATCGTTGCCAGTAGAAGCTAAGATTGGGGTTGTTGGCTTTTGAGATTGTGCGAGCTTAATGTAGCTGTAGCTGCCTTGAATGCTGTGTGAAGGTGCAGTCGGCGCTGTTCAGGGTAATCACGCTGAAAATATTTCCCAGAACCTAGGGGCACCATTTGTGAAAACGGGAATCACAGTCCACAACGCCGCATGGATCCGCCAACTACCAACGACGTGCCTCGAAAAAGGCGCAGAGGTCGGCGAGAGGATGGCACTGGCCCCGCACAGTCTTCTAAACCCGCTTCAATCCCCAACAAGACAATCGCAATGGCACCACAGAAAACCCCTCCGAAGAGTAAGGGCAGGAAGCGCCCGAAGGACCTCCCGAAGAAGGGCGAAGAGGGCTACCTGTCTCCGACGCAGCTGAGGAACCGCAGGAAGAGGAAGAAGCAGAAGAGAGACAAGGAGGACGCCGGAGCTGGAGCCGGAGCCGCAGAGGGAGGTGACGGAGCCGCTGCAGTAATAACGTCGTACTGCGGCAGTAATACCGTCGCCGTCGCCGCCGCAAGTGCCTCAATCACAACAACCGCCGCGAAGAAGAAGAAAAACAAGAAGAAGAAGCACGCGAAGGGCTCCAACCCCGACCAGAAGTACATCCGCGCGCCCTTGAAGTGCCCCACAGTGGTCGCCGCCCAGCAGCACTTCTCCTCCCTCTCCCTCCCATACCCCATAACCCTCGGCCCCTTAACCCGCTGGCGTAACATCTCCAAGCTCCCCTGTCACAGCGTGAACGGGGGCGTAAAGTTCGGGTTGTTCGCGCCGGGGACTCACGATGTGACCGTTAGGAGCAGTCAGAGTCCTGCCCATCATGTTAAGATCAATGAGGGAGTGTTGGAGCTTGAGAGGCTTTGTGAGGAGGTGAGATATGTATATATACTTGAGCTTGAGACTTGAGACTTGAGATCTAATATATGTAATCGCCACGCTTCACAACAGTGCGGGGTGAAACCCTTTCAGGAAAGCAGCGGGGAGGGAGAGCTGAAGTTCGTCATCATCAATGTTGACAGGGCCGCCAAGAAGGCGCAGATGACGTTGGTGCTGAATTTGACGAAGGACGAGGAGCTGCCGACCTCGCTAGTCGAGCTGACCAAGAAGTTAAAAGGCTGGGAGAGCCTGAGCAGCCTTTTTCTCCATTATAACAAAGTAGACTGTAATATCAAGGTGATAAACATTGGTGGACGACAGTGATGTTCCTTACTAACCCGCTTACTTCCAGGTATGGAAGCACTCGAACGCGATCTTCAACTTCGACGCCGACTCGTGGAATCACCTGCACGGCCCCCAGGCAATCGTTGAAACCCTAGCAGTGGACGGACTGCCGTACAGCGTCAACCTCCGCTTCCCCCCGAATGTCTTCAGGCAAGCCAACGGAGCGGCCTTCACGAAAATTATAGAACGCGTACGGACCCTGATGCCCGAGGGGGGGGACGGCAACGTCAACGTCGTGGAGCTCTACGGAGGCGTGGGGACGATCGGCCTGCATGTTTTGGATATGTGCAAGAGCCTCATCAGCAGTGATGAGAACCCCAACAACGTCAAGGCGTTCGAGGATGCCGTGAAGGAGCTGCCGAAGAAGTTCAGGAGGAAACCTAGCTACAAACAGTTATCGGCAGAAAGCATGGTCAAGGAGGGCTACCTGGACGGGGGGGCCAAGGTGGATGTTGTAATTATAGATCCGCCTAGGAAGGGCTGCGACGATGTTGTGGTGAACGCCATCAACAACAGCAAGGCGAAGTCGCTAATTTACGTGAGCTGCGGGTTCGAGGCCTTCGTGAGGGACCAGAAGAGGCTGGAGGACGAGGGCAAGTGGAAGCTAAAGGTCGCAGAGGGATTCGTGCTCTTTCCGGGTGCGGATGCAATCGAGACGTTGGCAGTGTTCGAGAGAAGTTGAACTGATTAAAATATTGTAATTTTTGTAGCATAAAGGGAGTATGGGGTGGGGGTGGGGGGGGGGCTAGGTTTTGACCCGCAGGGAAGCCTGTTCAAGGTTCATTTTGATTGCTTCCGATTTTTAGATTTTCCCAGAGAAAAATTTATCTCAAGACTGGGGCATTTTTGTGGTCAATTTTGTTCTTATTATTTACCTCAAGACCTCTCAACGAATTTTTATTCTTTTAAATTTTTCAAGAAACACCCATTTTGGCCAATTTTCACAATGTATTCTTACGATTAAAAGTGATTTAGACTTAATAAGTTCCATATTTTCAATAATAAGCACATTTAATTAGCTATGAGAACACTTTTGGGACAAATTGGAACTTATTCAGATCACTTTTTGGAACGATTTCAAATCATTTATTTATTCTTTTGAGTGGTATATTATTCCTCTTAGAGGCCTCAAGATGAAGAATATGACCAAAAGTAAACAATAAAAGTTTTTATACCTAAAAACTGAAAATGCTCGAAAATCACGTTTAAGCAAACACTCGCGAATTTCCTTAACGGTGCACACTATCAACAAACGAACGTATCAATTTATATTAACAAAACTGTCGCTGGTCAACGGTCATGGCTAAAAAACGCAAAAAAGTCGGGAAGGCCTCTGCTGCCGGGCAAAATATCGACGGCTCTGTGTCGTACACCTTCCTCGATATCGACGGCGTCCTCGCGCCTTTTGGAGGAGGTGAACCGCCACCGCGTCCAGCGAATGAAGACTGCAGCGAGTTCTTCGCGCCCTTCGACCCCGATTGCCTAAACAGGCTTGCGCAGCTCGTGTCAAGAACAAGTACGACGCTAGTGCTCTCCTCTTCGTGGCGGGCGTCCCCTTCGGCGATAGACGCAATTCGAGAGAGGTTCAGGGATTTCGGCTCCCCTCTCGCTGAGCAGACCATAGCGCTGACTACCGATCTGAAGCGCCATGAGCCCAGGCAGTGGGAAATTCTCCGGTGGCTCGAAGCCAACAGACTTGTGGACAGTTGCTGGTGCGCGCTGGACGACGAAGATTTGATCGACGGCGCTGAGAATCGTCAACGTCGGGAAGTGTTCGTCAACCGCGCAGTTCTCGTGCAGTCTGAAGTCGGGTTCAACGACGACAACCTAGAGCGTGCCCTCCAAATCCTCAACTCACAACACGCATAATACGCACAATACAATAAAACTCATAATATACTATAATAATAATAAAAAATAAATAAATAAATTCGCATCTACAAAAGAACATTCTCGTCGGGATACTTCTGCCTCCTCCTCTCTTCAAAATTCACCACCCAGTGATCCAACCCTCCCAGAGCCTCCAGCGCTTCCCCCATCTCCACCCAGTCCTCCTTCTCCTTCACGGGTTTCTCCCTCAAGAGCTTGAACGCGGCCCCGGCCCTCCCCATTTCCTTCTCGTACTTGATCAGCATTTTTGAAAACACCTTCTTCTGTTCGTCGGTTTTTAAATCCTTTTCCCCCGTGACCCACTCCTTGACCTTCATGACATTGGCCTTGAACTCTTCACCCTCTCCTTCCCCGTGCGCCGCGTTCATCAGCAAAGCGATCCTCAACGCGTCCCTCTTCTCCACCATTTCCTCCTCAACTTTCTTGAGCTCCTTCTTGTCCGAGGCGTCGTCGCTGACACGGTTGGACTTGCCAAAGTAGGCGGAGAGCTTGTCCTCAGAGACCTGGGCCGTTATGCGGGAGACTGCGACGAGCGTAGTGAGTCGCATGCAGATTGACAATTTCCGAGTTAGAATTGCGTAGCGGTGCAAATGGAAGCAACGCATTCTTAGCGCGTCGCTTCGCTCCTCGCCTCACCTGCTGTTTTTACGTTCGAACTCGTCTTGTCCTCCCCCACCACAAACGACAAGACCTCCAGAAGTAGAGGCAGACTGTCGGGATCAGATTCGAGCAACGGATCGGCGAAGGCGTAGTAACGCGAACCTCCCACTTTGTCTTTCCTCAACTTGGCGAGGTTCTTAATTTGGGCGTCGAGGAGGAATTTTTTGAGGGCCTTGGAGTCCTCCTCCATTTTCTCTTCATCGGATGGTTCCTTCTCGTCTTTGTCTTTGTCGGCGTCGTCTTCCCCCCCCTCCTCCTTCGCCTTGATTGGCTGATCTGGAGCTTCATACGCCAACGGCACTCTCGTCACGCTGGGCAAACTCGTGTCCAGCGTGACGCTGCCGACGAGGACATCACCAGACTTAACCGTCTTCGGTACATCGGTGGGGGCCGCGACGTAGAGATCCTTGAAAGAGCCGCGACGTAAGTACCCTTCTTTGACGGGTTTGCCGAGGTAGCCGCCGCTCGAAGCCAAGTTGCGGTCTTTGTAGATGGAGCATTCGAGGTTTTTCTTCAATTTCATGCGGAGCTGAACGGGCAAGTTCTTGAGTTTATCTAGGAAGCTCGTGTCAGGGTGACGGAGGAGCATGGACAGCTTGTAGGTACCCTTGGTCAACGATATAGGTTGCGGGTCGTGGATGAGGCCGCCGTAGGCGAGGATGGAACCGTTCGAATCTGCGAGACGCCAAAGTAGAGATTCGAGAGGGGAGTCGTAGAGCTGCCAATGGAGCTGGGCGACTCGAGGCACGACGCTCACAGTGTCCTTGTCGGTTTCGCCGTCGATGTCGAAGGAGTAATCCAGGACCATCTTGTGCATCTGCTGGCCCTTGACGTCCGAGCCTCGGAGGGTGTCTGCGTTGCTCGGGTGGAGGACGTCAAGCTCCGAGCTACCGGTGGTGATGGTGCTTTTGGAGGGCCTGATCGACCTGAACGTGTGAGTGAGCTCCGCCTGTGTGCGGCGAAGAGCGTAAAGATTGGGTAAGGTTGTGAAAAGAAGGGTTAAGCAACGACTACAATCACGTTGCAACACGTAGATTCTGTAGCCACATCGTCGCCTCGCTCCTGGATTCATTCCTCGCTGTCGCTCTGCTCACCTTCGGCTTGAAGTGCTCCGAGCGAAAATTGGCCTGAATTCCGACGGGAACAAGTCCACTCGCTGAACCGATGCGGAGGCCGGAGCCCTCAGCGACAGGCGCCGTGCCTCGAGCTCCGAGGGAGTGGTACTCAACCGAGACGTCGGCCTCGACAGGTGCGGGATTGGCAAGCCAAGACAACTGCATGCAAAGCTCCAGGGTTGAACCACCCCTAACAGGCACCTGGACGGTCGTCGTGCTGTGCTCTCTCAACGTCAGCATCCTCTTCGTCTCGTGGAAGTCATGCGGAGTGTCGCCCCTGCTCGAAGGGACAGCGTGAAGGATTATGGCGTTGGGTCCCCTCTTCATCTCCCCGGTTTTGATCTTCACTGTCGCCCACTCGGCACCGTCGGGGGCCGCCAGGAAACGCCTCACCGGGACTCCAGCCTCCAACTCGACCGTCTTCGTGGGGGGGGCAGGAGAGACCTCGGGAACGATGACTGTGACAGGAAGAGAGAAAAGGGGTCCGCGATTTTCCTCTCCCGAGACGAAACCTTTGTGACGAGCGAGTTGCGTCAAATAGTTAGAATCACGTTGCGAGGTAGACAGGAGCTACAAGCGAAGCGACGACAAGGTAGACAGGAGCTACTAGCGAAGCGACGACAAGGTAGACAGGAGCTGCTAGCTCGCCAACTCGTCGCTTAGCTTCTCGGTCGCTTCGATTCTCAGTCGCATCGCTCCTCGCAGCTCCTCACCTTGAACTCGCGCGAAGTGCGCCCCAACGGGAAGAGAAGACGTGTCAACGCTCAGGGCGAAAGACTGCTCCTTGCTCACCCCACTCAGGAGCGCTATCTTTTTGGGTGGCGTGAGCCAGGGCTCCGTCGCCTTGAGGTCAAATTCAATCTCGGTCTCTAGAAGCTCGGCAAGCTGCTCCGGAGACCTCTCGTTGGAATTCACCCCGTGCTCGAATAGGGGCTTCACCTTGACGCTGTATGTCTGCTGACCCTCTTCGACCTCGGTGGCGTCTCGAAGGTAGAGCCCTCGAGCATCTCCTCTCTGAGGAATACTAACTTCGAACTCCAAGTTTTGGCCCACTTTCCCATGATGCTCTTTCGCGTACTCCACGGCCCCGACGGCGTTTATCAAACCCGCCCCCTGCGCCCACGGGTCCTTTGAGTCCACGTCCACCGCGCTGTTCTCGAGAGCCCTGCGGAGTTCAATAGGGTTCAAAGTGATTCCCTCGCCCTGCTTGAGTGCGGAAATTACGCACGCGGCCACTCCGCAAGCGTTAGGGGAGCTCATGGAGGTGCCATGGTACTGGGCCTTGGACTGGAGCGTGTGCCTCGGGATCGCGGCGATGGCTCCCCCCGGAGCGCAAAGAGTGGGGAGGAAGCCGTCGGGGGTGGGGCCTCTGGAGCTGAAGCTGTAAGAAGTCTCCGCGACGTCTGCAGTGGGAAGCATGCTGTACTGCGTCTCCATCATTTGGGGGGAAACGTAAGCGCCGACGCACACAAGGGCGGAGAGACAGCCGGGGGAGCCCAGGGTGGAGAGGGCGGGTCCGTTGTTCCCCGCCGAGGTGAATACCGTCATGCCCCACTTTCTCACCGCGTCGTTGAAAGTTTCCGCCACCTTGCCGCTGTCGGCCTGCCAAAAGGACTCGCCGTAGGAGAGGTTGATGAGGTCGCAGTTCTCCTTCTTGGCTGCGATGAGCGCTCTGACGAGGCCCTTTCCCGTCTCAGCAGAGTCGAGCCTGCCGTCGCCTATTTTTATTGCCAGGATCTTAGCTCCGCTTGCGACGCCGTTTTTGCCCTCCTGAGAGAGAGAGAGAGAGAGAGAGAGGGAGAGAAAGGGAGAGAGAGGGAGAGAGAGAGAGAGAGAGGGAGAGAAAGGGAGAGAAAGGGAGAGAGAGGGAGAGAGAGAGAGAGAGAGAGAGTTTGGGTTAGATACCACATCCGCTGAGGCTGTCCGCAGCTCATTAATTAATTATTCTCGCATCCACCGAGGCTTTCCTTGCTCGTTAACTAATTGTTCTCACCTCCCCCTCGAAATTAGCACCTATGATCCCAGCCACGTGGGTACCGTGAGAACCCGCGTCCGTGACTATGCTGACGACATCCCCGTCCTCATAAACCTGCACGCAGTAGGTAACTTCCGACCCGAATCCCAGGTCAGAAACGTCGTTGTTCACCTTGAAAGGTGACATGGGCGACTGGTCCGATAAATCCTGCTCGTTGGCGACGTCGACTACGACCTTCCAATGTCCGGTTTCCAAGTCCCTCCAGGAGATCACGTCGAGGATCGGGCCGGGGTCCTCGTACGAGTCGGCCATCGCCTTGACTTCGGAGAGCATAGTGGTTAGATCTTTCTTCACGAGGGTGTGGTTTTTTAAGGTAGAGTCTAAATCATCTATTTGCTTCTGGAGGGCGGAGAGGGAAGCGTGCTGCGGTCGAGTCGAGGAGCGAGGCGACCAGTTAGAATAAAGAATAAAAGAACATTAGCATTCTCTCCTCTTTTCTCCTTTTAGGTTGTTGCGTCTACCCCTCACCTGTTTGAGAAGAAACGCCTTCTTCCTCTGCTCCATAATCCTCTCCTTCGACGATCCCGGAAGGTGCGCATATAGCGCCGTCGCCCCCACTCTAACATCATCATCATCCCCCCCCACGCCTTCAGGCAGGGTAAGGTTCCTCCCCGTGATCGGTGAAGTAATGATCTTCGTATCGACCTTCGTATCGACCTTCGTTACGTTAATTTTGTTGGACATGTCGATATCACCTCCTCCCGTTGCGTCAATAAAGTCTATGTACTTGTTTTCGCCCGTGGACGTTTTTATGAGGCCTGCGGCTTTGAGGTCGCAACCTGTGTCTAGGACTGCGACGGTGGTTCCTCTGCCATCGTATGTTGGATTCTGAGCGAGGAGATCGTAGGCTTTTGTTTCTAATGTTGGTACGAAACGGCTGTTTAGTTTGAATGGAGCTTTAATACCATTTATGGGACCATTTATGGGACCATTTATGAACCCATTTATGAAGGCATCTGAAACCGCCAGCACGGCCGGACAAAGCACAAGAAAAAAGCGTGCTGATTTCATTTAATTCACGTTTAATTTACGTTTAATTATACAAGCTACAACTATTTCTACGTAACGCGTACGTAACAAGTGCAGCAAAGTCACTTCCAAAGTCACTTCCAATATTTACCAGAGGATTGAGGATTGGAGTGAAAAAGAGTGAAAACAAGCCAGCCCAAAAGTCTTGGGTTCCCAAACACAAGATCTCATCTACCCCCTTAACAACACTACTACCTTCAAATATACGTTTAAATTCCAACACCAACACCTTACAACCTTCAGACCTCCCCTATCAGCTTCCTCCCACCGCACATTCCCGCCCCCCGGCGCTCAATCAATAAAATAGCACACAAATACCTAGCAACCCCAACACATATTTTAGCACACCTTAGAACACTCTTTACTTTTAGAACGTAGTTAGTACACCTTAGAGTAACTGTACCATGGTCGCCCCTCCCCCGCCCTTCACAACAACCTCCTCCTTAAGAACCTTCTTAACCGTAGTAATAGCAATATCATTCATGACATGTAGGCCAACATCAGGCACTATAAACCCCGTGAACTGTCTCCGCGCCCCCGGCTTCAACGGCGACGGAAAAGAGCAGGGAGTAGACTGTGGCTCGGCAATGGCCACGGTGTCCGACCCCGGAAGCTGCTGCACTTTCTTCGAGGCGATGGACTCTCAGCCTACCTCTTGCGGGGATGCGCAGAGGGTTTTGCTTAGGAAGGGGTATACTTATCAAATGAAAGGGGAAGATCCGTTGTATAAGAACGGATCGCCGGGGAGTTGTGAGATTCAGGTAAAGTGGAGGACGACTTGAAAGTTACAACGCGCGGAAGGTAGGCTAAGGCTAACCCTAACTCCTTCCCCCCCACCACTCCTTCGTAGGTTCATGGAACGGGCTCCGCCACCGACATAGTTTTCGCAGCAAATGACGCCGCGACTCACGAGGTAACCTCCCTAAATTACGCCGTAATCGACGGCTTCGACTTTGACGAGGACGAGTTCGGCATAGAATGGGAGAGCGCCGGTCAGCCCCTCAAACTCTACAGGATCGAAATGACGAACTTCAGGGGCGGCGCGTTGTACGTCAAGAGCGGGATGACGGTTGTGGTGACCGAGTGCGCTTTCAGCTTGAACGGGAAGGACGATCAAGACGGCGGTGCGATATATTGCGAGAGCATGAACCAGATATCCCTGTTGAGGGTGGTTTTCGAGGGGAACGAGGGAGACAATGGAGGGGCCATGTTCATCAAGTCGTGCGGTAACGCTAACTTGGACAACGTGCAGTTCAAAAATAATGCGGGGCAGAAGAACTCGGTGATTAAACTCGAGAGCACCACGATAAACCTGAGTAAAATTTGGTTGGAGGGGAATTCGGTGTCTGCCGAGGACGAGAGCAATTGGGGCGGCTGCAATTTGAAGAACATCGACGGTTGGTCGACGACGAAGTGAGTCAATGCCTCCCTACCCCCCCTCCCCAACCTCCCCAACCTCCCCTCTAACCCCCCCTAACCCCAGCACCGCAACTGTCAGGGCTTCAGATGGCTTCGGAGGAATAAAAATTCAGTCTTCGACTGCCGTTATTGACGGCCCTGTTTGCTCCCCATCTCAGGCAACGACTGCGATGCACATAGCCGCCTGCTCGACCTCGTTCTCCGCGAGCTACGCGTCCCTTGGCTACACCAATGACTGTTCGGGTTTGAGTCAACTCGATTTTTTGCCTATGGACGCCGTCTCTCCGACCCTCGCCCCCACGGTCTCCCCGACGCACTTCGCTCAGTGCAGCCAAGCGTGCTTCGATGCGAACCAGTGGACGCCGTGTTATTTTGAGTCGGAATGCGATGAAACCGTCAGCTTGGGGTGCAACGCCCTGGACCATCCGAAGTGTAGATATTGCGGCTTTGGAGATTACTCGGACATTGTGTGCCCAGAAGGCACCTTAACCCGAGCCCCGACGAAGTCCCCCACGAAGAGCCCTACGAAGTCCCCCACGAAGAGCCCTACGGTGTCCCCCACCCAGGCCCCCACAGCCGCCTTTCCCGAGGCGTTACCAGAGGCGCATTTCTCCCATTCTGGCACCTTTCTAACGGTATTTTTTGACATGAGCACGAATATGGCCGGATATGAGCTGAAGGAGTACTTCGATTGTTCGGAATTCTTCTCCGACAGGGGCTGGGCGGACGGGGAGTGCAAGGTCTCCTGCACAGTCGAGGATTATCTGGGCGTGGGAGCACAATGCCGCTTCTTCTCCCCCACCGAGCTGAAGGTCGAGTTTGGTCAGAACCCGACGGTCGACACCGACGAGATCATAGCCTTCAACCCGGCATCGACGAAGGGTCAAACCCTCCGGTCAGAAAACGGTGCCAGCCGAACAGGTAAGAATTTTACGACGTAAGATACGACGTACGATTATATTATTATGCCGCTCGGCGACAACGCATGCATGGTTATTCATTCATTCTAATTCGTAGCTTCGCTCCTCGGTCGCTTCGCTCCTTGGATAACTTCGTTCGTCGCAGTTCCAGCTGCGACCATCACGGCAATTTTGCCCGCTGGTTCTACTGGTTGGGTTTACTCTCCCATCCCCGTAATTGTCGCCCCGTCAACTATTTCAAAGTGCGACGACTTGGTCCTCGACGGCACTCTCTCCTCCGGTTCGCTAGGCCGCGACTTTCAAAGTGTCCAATGGCTTCTGAACTCCGCCGTATCATTCGATGGCGGAGATACAGAAGTCAATTATCTTCAATTGGAAGAAGTGTTATCAGGCGCGACCTCCAACAACTTGCTGGTGGTGGAGATCCCTAGCACTCATATGACACCAACTATCACGTACGAGTTCACATTGGTTTTGACGAACTATCTCGAAGAAAGTGTCATTTCGACGGTAAGAGTTTTAAAAGTGAACTCTTACGCCCCCAGTGTCGTCATCCAGGGCGCTTCTTCGAGGACCGTTCTACGCCCGGACAGTGTCAATCTGCAGGCGGCCGTCAGCTTCCCCGTAGCCTGTCCGACCGACGACGAGGAGACGGCGCTGGGCGAATACTCTCTCGGGTTGTCTTGGAACGTGACCCAAATTGAGGGCGCGGAAAGAGACGGATTCGAGTCAAACTTTGTGATTGCGGCCAACAACAAGAGGCATCTAAACATCCCAAAGGATCGGCTACAAGCAGGACGTCAATACCAGGTTACCGTCACGGCCGAAATCCTGTCGGCCGATGCGACTTTCGACGAGTCCCTTATCACCCCTTCGAAATCTTCCGTCCTCATCATCGTTGACCACTCCGATCCCGTCGTCAAGATTGCGGGAGGCGGTCGCACGACCAGCCCCAACAACGCCATCTCGTTTGACGCTTCTTCAAGCTTCGACCCCGACGACGAGTCAGCCACGCTAAATTACGTATGGTATCAGGGCAGAGGTGGAACAATACTGTCAGAGTTACCAACTCTCGACTACAAAGCTGGAGCGCTGACTGCTGGCACGCACAAGCGCCTTGTTGAGGTCACCTCAACAATAGTTAAAGACGGCTCAATCGTCACTAAGACGAAAGAAGGTTCGACGGAAGTGACTATCGTCGAAATCGGTGACGGCAGTTTCGGCGAACCCAATCTCTACGCAGACATGCCCTACCCTGAGGTTTCCATTTTGATCGACCATAATACCGTTAATCCCAGTACTGAAGAGACGTTCCTCAGCCTTGACTCCCAAGTCATTCTATCAGACGAAGCAGTTCAAAGCCCCGTTGCTTACACGTGGTCAGTCGAGGGCGGGCATGACATTTTGGTTGGAACACCTGGCCTTTCGGTTTCGGCCATTCAACTCTCGGCGCTGAGCCCAGGCACATCCTACACAATAAGCCTGACAGCCAGGTCCGCAATAGACCAATCTTCGTCAGCACAGGTTCAGATTTACGCCAACGCCCCCCCCGCAAGTGGCTCTTTCTCCATAACGCCGAATAAGGGAACAAGTCTTGACACAATTTTCACGCTCTCTTCCATGAATTGGATCGACGACGACCTCCCTCTCAGCTACGAGTACAAGTTCTTCGACGAGGTCCGGGGAAAATTGGTGCCCCTGTTGGCCATCAGCGCGGTGCCCCAAATCGATTCCATCCTCCCCCCCGGTGTTCCGCTGCAACTCACCGCCAGCATCGTCGACAGCTTGGGAGGGGAAGCCTTGATCGACGCCACAGCAATGGTGGAGGCAAAGGATTCAACTACTGAGGAGCTCATGCACAACATGCAGCTTAACGTCGAGGATAGCGTGAGATTGATGGACGGAGAGTCAATCGCCTGCATGATTGGCGTTTCCATTAAGACTGCCGCCGAGGGCACCACCCTCAGTGCGAAGGACTCCTTTTACATGGTCGACCGCCTCAAATTTGCCCTCAGCGCGATGGGAATGTCAGAGAGCACGGTTGAGACTGTGGCGGGAACCCTCGCTGGCGTGACGACTGGCAGTGTAGACGTGCCCAGCGCGCTTTCAGCGCTGGAGCTGATAGAGTCAATGGTCGCCCAAAACCCTCAAGAAAAGAACACTGTGGCGCTCGTGACCTCTGGCATCAGCGGCATCTTTACCCGCGCTGACATGGACAACATGACGACGATAGATGGCATGCTCAGCACGATGGCCTTGGCCCTCGTCGAGGAGTACACGCCCGGCATGAACAGCGTCTTCATTGAGGCGGAGAATTTGGCAATGACGAGCAACATGTACGAATTCGGAAGCGGCGGCGGCGGCGGTGGCTCGCTTAACATAAGCAGCAGCAGCGGTCGCGGCACGAACTTCTTGATCACCAACACCGGCGAGAAGGAGGACATGATCGTTAAGGCCAACGTAATTGAGATCAGCAAGTCGGAGATGAAAGGCAAGATGGGAGAGGGTGTCGAGGCGCTTTCTGACGTCGTCAGCCTTTCGCTCTGGGGAGACAGCTTAAATTTGACCGCCGGCGTGAGCGTGGTGGTTAAAACGTCCGACCCAAACGCCACAAACTCGTCCTGCTCCTTCATGTCGCCGACGACTTTAAGTTGGGTTCACGGAGTGTGTGAGCGCACGGGCTCTACCAAGTCGAGCGTTATCTGCCATTGCCCCGAATCAGCGATTTACAAGCCCTCCCAGCGGCGGCAATTGGCCAGCGACAACCTCTTCTACGACGTCGGCGACGCCTTCATTCGGGCAGGATACGTTCTAATTGAGCCCAACGATTTTTCCACCCTCGATCAACAAATGGGCATTCTCTTCGTTCTGGGTGGTATCTACCTCTTCTACACGTACGTGACTCTTCGCGCCTCCCTTCGAGACAGGAGAAACGTGAAGGAGAGGCACGAGCAGCTCCTCAAGTCGCAATTTGTTGAGAAGGCTGTCAGGGCGATGAAAGAGAACTTCCTTCGCATCGAGTTGAGCCACAAGGACTCGGTGATAGGCGGCGAAATGGAGCGCACCAGCAGCAGTTTGGAACCGGGCGGCATCAACTTCTCCTCCAGCGGAGGAAAGACGGTCCATGGTTTGGATGTTTTCACCAACCGGCGGGTCAACCACAGGGTGGCCGAGAGGAATGACGGCATGAGTCAGAGGTTCCTGTCTCGCCAGTCGAGTCTAAGCAGGTGAGCGCTGACCTTCTTCGACTGCGCTAGTAGCTTCAGTCAAGATTTCTGCACTAATTTAATATCACCCTCACGCAATTCTAACTCATGCATGTCAACAGCTTCGACACTGAGGACGACGCTGACATTCTGAACTTTCTCTCTACGAGCGACGATCAGGAGACCGATGAAATTTTGAATGGCGAAGGGTCTGAGAGTGGCGAGAATCCGCCCAGCAGCGACGGCGGAGGGTTGAGGACCTCCCATCGATCTCGAATGATGACCCACGCGAGCAAGATGAGCAAGTACGACATGGCAGAGAACGCGGCGTTGGAGGAGCAGCAGTCGAAGATTGACAGGCTGAAACGTCAGAAGCTGAAGATGTTTTGGGATGGTATCAAGAAGGAGCACGAGATGTTCGCAGTGTTCGGCAACAGTACCCGGAGAAAGATCGGCAGCTTCTACTCTACTCCTACTCCCCCGACTGGGGACGCGGGTATGTTCGCGAAGCAGTTTGGAGGGGGAGAGGGAGGGGGTGGCGGAGGCACGACGTCAAAGTCCTCGTCCAAGAACTCCACCACCTCATTAGAGCGGGTTGCCAAGAACATGCTCTCAATGGAGGAGCGGGAGGAAAGAATCCAAGAGCTCGAGGAGTACGTGAATATCGCTCATAGATCGACGGTCCTTCTCTGTCAAATGCTCTCCTTCCTAGCCATGGCCGTCTTTTTCTACGAGGAGGACGAGAGCCTCCTTTCGAGGACAAGGTGGCAGGAAATCACGACCGCTGACGGCCTCACTGCCACGTATCTCATTGTCGAGAATTTGCTGGAGGGGCTCGTGCAGGTGCTCATGACAGCCCCCATCACCTTTTCGCTTGTTGCGATCTTCAAGCAGCTCGACCACGCCGGAACTGCCAAGGTTTTATTCGAAACGAGGGTGGCGACAGACCAGGCGAAGTTACTCCACGGAATTTCTCAGGAGAATCCTGTGGATTTGAGGCGCAGCATTCACGAGGTGGAAGGCCTTCTGCGAATTGTCGGAAAGAAGTCTTCCAAGAGGAAGCAGGACGTCACGGTGGTAAAGTACACGCTGAATCTACTGAAGACGCAGCTCGCCAACGTCAGGTCCGCACAGAGGCTCAACGACGAAAAGCACTTGGAGCGTAAGTTGGCGGAGGCCAGGCGAAAAGTTAATGACGGCCTCTCGGACCTGTCGGTTTTGAGGAACGTCAAACAACATCACAAGCTCAGCCTGCGGCACCGGAAGGAAGTGGAAGACGTGCTCGTGAAGCTGTGTTCGTTGGAGCCGGTGAGGCAGGCGTTGTTCTTGAAGGACAGGCGAGCCATGAACCACATGCACGGAACTTTTGCCTGGGCCAAGAAGAGCATGTACAAGACATTCATTGCGGAGAAGGAGGGATACGTGCCCGACAGCGTGGGCAGGGAGAAGGTGATCTTCTTCGAGGCAATTGCGGGCGTTTACATTTTCTTCCTTACGTACTACCTCTACAAGCACTCCGTGAAGGAGGGGCAACTCGAGACTCTGAAAGCCGTCGTCAGCTTCAGCATTGAGTTGGTCGTCAGTATAGCCATCGTTTCTCCGATTTTCATCTTCATGAAGTTCGTGGTGATTCCCAGCATCGTCGCGACCATCGTGGAGAGCGACGTGAAAGCCGCCAAGATCGACTACGGAAAGAATAAGATTCAGAGACGCGCGAGTGCGATTACGACGCGGACGAGGATAAGCAGCATCAAGTCGACAATCTCCAAGGGCATCAGCAGGGTTGGTCGCGCTTTGAGTGTGGAGAACGGAGACGGCACTAGGCGGAGCCGGTTTCGTTTCGGTTCTTCCTCAGGAGAGAGTTTGGAGGGTGGCAAAGAGGGTGGGGCACAACTCTTGTCGGACGGCCAAGTGGAGATGATCAACCTGGCGTTGAATGGGAAGGGCGAAGGTGCCCCCGAGACTGTGAATAACCCCATGAGGATGCAAACTGCCGAGGGAGAGACGACGCTGAAGAGCGAATCCGGCGAAGAGCGCTGGTGGATGAACGAGGTGCCGACGAGCGACTGGGAAGATGAGCGCAAGAAGCACGAGCACGATGCGGACGGCGAGGCGGATCTGCACAACTGGATCACGCACTATGACGACGACGGCAACCCGTACTACGAGCACGCAACAAGTAGAAGAGTCACCTACACCGTCCCCCCTGGATTCATGGAAGACCAGCCAGACGACGTTTGGGAGAGCAGCCTGGACGAAGAGGGCAACAAGTATTGGTTCAACGCGAGGACGGGCAGAACATCCTGGAGCGAGCCGGCGGACAGGTCCGGCGAGGTCCACGTGCCCCACGCCAAGCACAAGCCCAAGATTTTGAGTGACGGAAGTAAGTTCAAGCAGAACGGTAACGAACCTTTGTGGAAGAGGGTGAAGGATGCCTCGTCCGGCTTCGACTACTTCGTGAACAGAATAACTAGGGCCACGACGTGGACCGATAGGACAGGAGAGAGCGAAAAGGAGGAGGAGAAGGCGAAGGAATTACAGAGCGGTAGGACTTCGAGCACGAGCACGAGTACGAGCACGAGTACGAGTAGGAGCACAGGAAAGACGGAATAGAAATAGAGTAGAGATAGAGATGATAATTTAAGTTTTCAGATTAAACCCCCTCCCATTTTACTATTTCTTCTCCTGTTGTGAAGCATTCATCGCAGCCGCCACCTCCTTCATCATGTTGCTGAAGGAGGTGGTGATCTCAGTCGGATGCGCTTTCGTGCCCCCCGCCCATTGAGGGAGATCATCCTCGTCGGCCAAAATTTCAACCAAATTTCCCTCGAAATCTGAAGGAAATACCATTTTCGTGCTAACGCTCGAGGGCAAAATTGGCGAGACGACGCGAAGACAGAACGACATCGCAGGGCTATTCTTTCCCAAGAAAAACCTCAGCCTATCCGGAAAGGCCTTAACGAAGAGCTGCGCGATGCCGGTGAAGAAGGAAGGCTTTGTGACAGCTCGATGATACGGAATTCCAGATGTGTCAGCCATGACTGTGAAGGTTGAAACCCCTTTGGGCATGGCAGCGAAACAAGCCTCGAACAGAAGTACGTAAAACCTGATCTTCCTGGCACTATCAAAGCCGCGAGCCCAGTCCATGGCCGAGAAATTTCCCAAAGGATCGGCCTGCCCTGCTTGACGACGCCCTTCCAGTACACTGCGCCGTCCTCAAAGTCACGTCGGAGATCGTCCTCATCGCCCGTGCGGAGGATCTCGGGGACCTTGGTCTGCGACGGGCGAAGCGTTGAGTTATGTAAGAACATAGTAGCGGTGCGGTGGCTCTGTGGCGGTGACAGCGAGTGGCCGAACTCACTTTGGTTCTCCATTCGAGATAGGTCAGCAATTTCGTTGTGGCGTACTCAATTGTCCGCCTCTCACTTTTCTTGCGTGAGTTTGGTTGGGATAGTACGCTCTTGAGGTAGGTGGTCGAGATCGCGTCGGACGTCATCTGCGGAAAGTGACCTTCGAGGTTGCTTCGAAGTTGGGTTGCCTCAGCTTCTGAAACATCGTAAATGTACGACGTCGCCGAGGTGGCTTCAGTGGACGCTTCTATCTTACGTCCTATCTTTTTCTGCACGAAGTTGGTCGGTGGAACCGATCTCTCGCGATTCGCTAGCAAGCCGACCGCAGCTGATAACGTCGCAAGGAAAGCGACCAAGGAGATTCGCTCTCGGTCGCTCATGGGTTTCAGCACTGAGAGGAAATTGAAAAGGTAAATCAACGTGAAGGAGATTAGAAAGTGGATTAGGGCGCGCGCGGTCGCGGTTGCTTTGGACACCGTTATTGTTCGGATCGACTCGTCCTGACATCTGGAATTTGAGGAATGCAGTTGGATCTGCTCGAGGAACTTTGCATTGTTGAACCGGTACTGAACACTCACTTCCTTCATTGGGCTGCTCGACCTAAAAGCCATGGAACTGGGCCCGGAGCTTCTTAGAATGTACTGAGACGCCTCCAACTCCCTCAAAATTTTACCGGAATCCACTGACATTTTTTTGCAGGGGAGAACATTGGCGGCCGCCGTCGAATTGAGAACATTTATTATCTCCGTGCTAGAGAACTTCGCCGTTTTGCCGGGAGTCTGAACGATTGACGAGTCGAAGGCGACTGTCAGTTTCAACAACTCAGCAAATTTTCGAAGCGATTCTGGATCAGGGTCGGGCATGATTAAGTGATGTGTCAGTTGGTGGATGGTGAACTTGAGGTGCAAGAATCTCTGGGATTTTGTTGAAGGGTGTCACCTGCAGGCGATCCCGGGGGCGTTGACCTGCTTTCCCTGGGCGTGGTGGCCGATTCCTCCGGTGTACTTGGTGAAGGGGACGGCGGACTTGAACTCGAGGACCTCGTTCATGAACTTCTTGCAGGGCAAGCTTTGAATGTGTGTGTTTTTAATGAATAAATTGAAGATTCATATAAAACGGTTACTCATTTCGAAATTTGGTGCCTACTTCTTTTTTCCAACTTACAATCCACGTGACATGGGCGATCTAACCTCCGGCAACTTTGTGTCCTGGTTGCTGTTGCCAAAAATGTTGTCATTGTTGTTCCTCTGAGGAGTGTGCTGACGCCCCCTGCCCTTCGTAGGGCTATAGTTGACGGTGTGGGGCCTACTCCTGCCGTGACTGGTGACACTGCTGCTACCGATACTGCCGACGCTGTTCTCGTCGTCGTAGTAGTTGAGCTCTCCCACGCTGTTGCTGTTGCCTATCATGAGGGGCGAGCTCACGTGCTTGGGGATCTTGAAGCCTGCCCGGAAGACGTACTTGTCCAGCTTCCTTTGGTCGACGCCAAAAGGCACTACGTTATAGTTGTTGCTGTTCCTCGAACCGTCCGTGAAGCTGCGACGAGCGAAGATTGATGAGTTAGTTGGACGAGCTGCAACTCGTCACTTTGCTCCTTGCCGCGGGATTGTCCTCGCGGCTTCTCACCTGGTGTAGCTCGCTACGCTCGAATCGTCTTCAGTCTTTTGAGGAAGGGGATCTCTACTGACCCCTCGCATGTCCCCCGCGGGTTGCTTTTTCTCAGGATCAGCCCCGGCCGGGTTGAATGGCCTATCACACGCCATGCACGTGGGCACAAGCTGCCTCCTACCGAGGAGCGTCTGCCCAATTTGCACCCTGGCGTACTTGCTGATGGCAACCTTGATCGCCAGGTCGAGCTTGTGCATGAACTTGTCCCTCGCCTCGTCGATGAGAATGTCGGTGATTGGGTGCTTCTTGCGAGCCTCCTCCTTCACCTGCGCCAAGAACTCGTTCCTGAAGGAGTTTCTGTAAGTGGTGACCTCCTCGTCCCAGTCAACGGTCGTCGGGTCGGAGTGGCTGACGATCTTCCTAATGACCTCGAAGTCCGCCTTGGTGGCGACCAGCTTGGCAATCCTCTGCGTGTTGCCCGCGAGGTACCTCTGCAAGTTCATCGGAAGGACCGTGGGCTTGCTCGAAGAGACCGACTCCTCGAGCTGGGTGCATTCCTTCCCGAGAGTCTTGACGTGGTGATCTAATTTGGCCTGGATTACGTCCCAGAGCTCGCTCTTGGTCGCCAGCTTGTTCAGGTCGTCGTTGAGGTCCGCGATGGCGCCCTGAAGGGCAAAGTTACTGTCCTCGAAGTCTTGGGCCTGGTCAGTCACGGTGGTGTTGGTGACCTTGAGCTGGTCGTGGAGCTCGGCGATTGCCGAGTTCAAACCTGACTTGGTGGAGGCGGCCTGCTCGGCGATCTTGGCCGTGCTGTCCTCCTGCTCCTTCTTCGCGGTCGCGAAGCTCGCGTTCATCAGCTTGGTCAGCTGCTCGACGCTTTCCTTGAGTTCCCTGACGCCGACCTTGGCTGCAGCTGCGTTGGTGGAAACCTCGTCGATTCGGTTCGTGATTTCGACGTTGGCCGTGTTCATCTGCTTCGAGACGAGCTGCACCTGGGCCATCGACTGGCGACGGACGTTCTCCGTGACGGAGGTGATCTGCCCCGCGAGGTTTCCGTTTACCGCCTTCGCCTCCTTCTCCACATTCTGGAGGTTTTGTTTGATGACCTCGAGCTCCTCCACCATGTGATCGTGCTGCGACGAGCGGAGCGAGCCGAGGAGCGAAAAGCGACGAGTTAGAATCCTGCAATGGCAGTTTGTGGGCAATTGACGCATTTCTCACCTCCTGTTTCTCCTCCTGGTGCTCCTCGGCCTCGGCCTTTTCCACCAACTTGACGATCTGCTCCTCCTGCTTGATCTCAATCTGCTTGATCTGCTCGGCTTGTTTCTGCTCTACCTTGGAGATGCTCTCCGTGACGACCGTTTCCGTGACCTGTTTGATCTCCTCGCTGACCGACTTCGTGACGGCGACGATCTGTTCCTGAACGGCCTCGGCCTGTTCCTTCTTCGCCTCCTCGATGAGAGACTCGGTCTTCTCTGTACTCTCCACGATGGTGGTGGTGATGTTGTTGACCTGCTGGGTGATCTGTGCGGTGAATTCTTCATTGAGGGAGGTGGTAGCCTCCAAGAGCTTCGTTTCGAGTTCCTGCGACGAGCCGAGGGAGCGAAGCGACGAGTTTGTGTTAGTGAAAGTGACGTTAGTGTGTGAGTGCGAGACAGCTGCTTACCTTCGCCATGTCCTCGGATCGTTTGGCCCTGTCGCTCGCGGCCTCGCACTGCGCCGCTAGGCGCTGTATCAGGTTTTGATTCTTCGCGTGGTCGAGCTCCATCTGATTCACTCTGTCCTTGAGCTTGTTGATGAGGGTGTGGTCTTGCTGTTGTTGCTTTTCGGCCTGCTGCTGGATGATAACCGTCTGAGGAGGGGAGGAGTTAGGTTGGGGTTGGGGGGAGGGGAGGGGAAGGGGGATAGCAATTGTGCTTCTTACCTCTTTCGAGTGGGTGTGGCTACCACCTCCCCCGGCAGGCGATTCCATCGTTTTCTCCACGAGCCTCTGAACACGATCGTCCAAGAGCTTATCCTGCTCCTCAGTCGCTTCGATGATGCCCTTGACCTGGCCCAAGACCTTGTCCAACTCCTGGTCCAGATCCTCCGCGATCTGCCTCTTGTTGTCTAGCACCTTTCGATTCAGTATGGCCTCAACGCTCTTAACCTGCGCGTCCATCTGATTCACAGCCTCGTGGAGATCCTTGTACTTGAGGACATTGTTGAACTTTCTATCATAGTGGTCAAACTCCATCTGCATGACCTCGTCCTGCGCGTCGTCCTTGGCCGCCTGGATCGCGGCGTTGTGCGCCATGTCATCCTTCATGCCCTCCAAACTCTTCATAGTCTTGACAAGCATCTCAAACAGCACCCCGAGCTTGGCGTCGGGGGACTCGCCAGCAGTGGTCCACTTGTCGCTCATGACTTCCACATCGGACTTGATGATTTCGGCTGGCTGTCCGGGCGTTCCGGGCCTGCTGCCTCCGGGTAGGCCCGCCATCTGCGATTGGATAGTGGCCTTCCTCTGCGCTATTGCCTGAGCCTTCTTGGCATTTTTGGCTCGCTTTATGGCTTTCTCGTTGAGCTGGGGAGAAGGGTGGGGCAGGAATTAGTTAGAGGAGGGTGGCATTGGATTGTGTGTGTGGTGTGTGTGGGGGGTGTTGGGGTTGGGGATACGGACGAGGGGGGATCTCACCTTGATTGCTCCCCACAGGTGCCGCAGAGTGTCCTCGAGCTGCTTGCTCACAACAGACTCCGGAGCTACCGTCACTAGCGGACCACGGTCCTTCAGCATCTCTTCAAAGAGCTCGTTATCAGAGTCGTCATCATCCTCAGCGTTGTATTCGCGAGAAGGGGGCGGGGTCTCCTCTAAGGACATGTTTGCTGACAAATGGGTGTTGTGCTCAAGGGAGGTTGAGAGAAAAAAGAGGTTTGAGTGGGTGGAAGTGGCAGAGGCGTTGGTGGGGTTACGTGTCGGGGGGACTTAGGGGATTTCGACGAGGCGGAGGAACAACGACAAAGAGGAAGGCGGGAAGTGGAACGTGAAAGAAAACCTTGAGTTTTCACAGGGAGAAAGCAGTTAACTGGAGAGGGCATTTGTGGACTTTGACTTACTCAGTTCTCAAGGCGTTAGGGCTAGATAGTGCTGCTTTGGAGAACCACCCTGACCCACGAGGTTGTCTTTTTGGAGGCGACCTTCGTATTTGAGGAAATAAAAGGTTCACCCCGGTTGATATCGAGGGTGCCCTGCTCTGGTCAGCCTTGGGGTACCAATTTACGCTATTATGAGCATTTCGATCGAGAGCGACTCACCGGACATAGTGTTTGTCGGCGAACCGACAATCACAGAAGAAGGCGAGGGTACGGGCTTGAAGGTATGGCTGATCGATAGGCTTGCACACGATCCCCTATTTTTGGGGATATTGAGTGTCCTCTGCGCTTTCGCAGTTAGTAGCATGAGCGTCTTGTTTATACTCTACGGCGACGGTGACGATGCTGACGAGGAGGGCGGCGACAGCGAGAAGGAGGTGAGCGGCGTGGATATGACGAGAATCTGCTAATGTGACACTCACACTTAGGTCGTATCGTGGCCAGGAGGAATTCAATAAAGTCAAGATAACAAATCTACTCGAGCAGCCGAACGGACACCCAATAAACTTGCCCGCTATTTTGCCGAGCATCAATGTCGTTGACAACAGGCGGAAGAGAGCGCTGTTGGAGACTATAAAAAAGATCTCACCGTCTTTTAACAACAAGAAAGCAATACAAGCGTTGCAAGGGACGCTGCCAAAGAACGAATTGGCCGAGTTCCTGAAGACAGGGGGATCTAACGGTAGAGCGTTGAAGTGGGATGTGATGGAACTTCCAAAAGGCATGAAATTTAGCTTACACGCCCATCCAAATGTCGAAATGATTCTCTGCATCAAAGGAAGAATCCACGAGCTCCGATTGGTCGAGGATGGCACTGGGGTCGGAGGAGGGTGCCCCGTGAAGAAGTTTGATTTAGAAATTCCAGAGGGTCCTGATTTGAGTAAAGGCGGGGGAGATTGGAAAGTGCGAACGCTATACGAAAATGAGGTGAGCATAATGGAAGGAGCGAACGACAACAACAAGGAACGACCTGCGACAAGAATAAGTAAAGCGAGGTGGCAACATTATCTAACATAATTTGACTTGTAACTCTCACTGCTGGCAGTGGCTCGTCAATGAAATTGGATCAGTTCACATGACATTCACAGACGAAGAATCCGGCGCCTTGCTCTTCGTGCTCTGGAGCGGCAAGCACGCCAAAGTCGCAGAAGAAGATTTCCCTTCTGATATTGATGTAGAGGGCAAGGTGGGATCCTGCATGAAGGAGCTTTGCGGGTGTGGCGATGGGAGAGACTTGTTCCTGCCAAATAAGGACAAAGGCACCAAAGACAAAGAGAAAGATGAATAATAGAAAATAGATAGATTAAATGTGTTATGATGCAATGGGAGGAGGAGAGTACGGAAAGTCCCCACAGCATGTGGTTCTCGTCAGGTTGTTGAAATAACTAAAACAAACTTTTTTATTCAAAATTTCTTCAGGACATTTTTTATATTATTGAGTCTCCATCTGGCGCTTTTTTGTATTGACAGCGCACGTATTGGTCGATAAAGCAACCTGTTAGGGTTATGGTTATGGTTATGGTTATGGTTATGGTTAGGGTTATGGTTATAGGTTATGGTTATGGTTAGGGTTATGGTTTAGGGTTAGGGTTAGGGTTAGGGTTAGGGTTAG
The DNA here is from genome assembly GCA_030267945.1 of Triparma strigata. Taxonomy (NCBI): domain Eukaryota; class Bolidophyceae; order Parmales; family Triparmaceae; genus Triparma; species Triparma strigata. The sequence goes on from BRXY01000035.1 coordinate 66,417, forward strand.
GGTTAGGGTTAGGGTTAGGGTTAGGGTTA
>BRXY01000036.1:0-32539 GCA_030267945.1 Triparma strigata
CTAACCCTAACCCTAACCCTAACCCTAACCCTAACCCTAACCCTAACCCTAACCCTAACCCCAAACCATAACCCTAACCAATTCCTTAATAATATAAAATGATGATTCTTCCTTTAACATTTATAATTCGTCTTCTTCTTCTACTTCTTCTGCCTTACAAAAGTCGCCCCAAAACCTCTTTTCCTCAGCATCGTCATCAACTCCGATAAAATCCTCCCCCTCTAACAAGCCCTGGCACTCCTTCGCAGCCTCATGGCCGCTGATAATTGCGCCATGAACACTGCCCTGGTATTCTGAATTAGTGGCCTGTGAGGCGAGTCCATTAAGATTGTTCGTTAGCGAAAAAATTGAATTGAACCATATTCCCAAATCGTCGCTTCACTCCTCATTGTCACAGCCTCTCACCTCGCCAGCCCACAGAATGCCCTTCTTTCCCTTTCCTATCCTCTTACGGAGCGCGTCAATGTCCCTCTCTGTCGCTCCGAGCCCGAAGTACGAGTATGCTCCTAGTGAGAACTCGTCCTCTTCCCAACGAGAAACGTGTCCATTGACAAACTTGCCGAACTTAAGCTCCGGCTGCATGTTCATCTTCATGAGCTCTAGGACGCATCTAATTATATCCTTGTCGCTCCTACCCTCACAATTTCGTGCGGAGTCGCCAACCAGCACAGCCTCTATGACAGGAATGCCGTCCTTGACCCACAAATTGTCTAAAAACAGCTTGTCTCCGATGTCTATAATTCTATTTTTCTCCAGCTTTGTCTTGACTGGGCTTGTTATTCTCACCAAGCCAATGATCTCCTGGTCCACTGGCCAGAAGATCTCCTCGAACTCCAGCAGAATCTTCTTGTACTTTCCACACTTGAGGTTCTTGAATCCTGCGCATGTGCGAGTAGACGACTGAGTTGGTTCATGCTTCAAAAGAAACTATTATTTCAACTTCACTTCCTTTAAAACCTCCTCACCTTCAGTCTTCCAATTCGGCAACCTCGGCCTGAATTCCACTGTCCCATTTTTCAAACAACCCAAGGGCATAGTGTTGACGACCAAGGCAGCGTCGTAAGTTTCTCCTCCCTTGACCTTGACCCGAATGTTCTCGCTCTCCTCAAAACTGAGACGCAAAAAGATTGACGTTAATCACTTAGACGAGTCGAGCGCATTTTCAGCTTGTCGCCTCGCTCCTCGCAGCCTCTTCCCTCACCTGTAATCGATTTCCTCCACTACATTGCCAAGGAGCAATTTCTCCTCCAATCTCGGCTCCCTCCTCATTACTTCTTCGACAATCCTCCCCATCCCGCCCTTTACGGTCCCGTGCGGGCCATCAAAATCTCCGTAGAGCTTCGGCCTGTGCTTCTTTTTGACATTTCTGTACTCCTCAAAGCTCGGCTCTGCCGGCAGCTGCGAAGAGCAAAGCGAGTTGCAAAGGAAGAGTTTTTTCCATGACGTTAGCAATTTCGATGAGGTTGGCAGTAGCAAGACGTATGGAAGTGTCTGTAATGTATGTTGATATTCGGTTCACACACTTTCTCAGCTCGTCACTTTGCTACGTGCACACTCTCACCTCACCCCAACCTTCGTCCCTCAGACCTCCGAACTCTTCTACTTGAAGGTCACCTAGACTGCCGCCCATCCACAGCTCTAACATGTGCACTAAAAAGCGAACGACGGCTCGGCTCTCCCCGCTCATATCCTTGACTTTAATTATTCCCAGCTGAAAGGAATGACGATTTAATTCTCAATTAGCAATTACATGACAATTGTGTTCGGGTTCACTGTCAAATCACTCACCTCCTCCTTCCCCTCCCTCCTAACAACCTCCAACGCCTCCTTCACGCTAATGAATCTCATCCCTGTCCCATCAATCCCATAACCCGCTTTACAAATCATATTAACCGCGTAAATCAAAATAGAGAACTGACGGAGACCATTCAACACCGAAGACTGCGACGGTGTTCGGCCTCCAATAAAAAGAGGAAAGGTAGGAGACGGGTGCATCCAAGGATTCACGGGCGACACGACGTTCACGTTACCTTCCTCGACATACTCTAGCATGGGATTATCTTCTGAGATGCCGTGGATCCAGGCTGCGCCTTCGTCTGCGTTATAAGGGACACCATTGGCGGTTTTGAGGGAGAGGGTGTTGATGCGTCCGCCTGGGCGAGGCCGGGCTTCGAGGATCAGGAGGTTGGTGTGTCCTGATGATAGGAGGTCGGACGCAGTGATCAGGCCAGAGATGCCGCCGCCGATGATAACTACTAAAGGCTGCTGGTAGGTCTGGGAGGTTTGTTTGGGCTGGGGCGGCTTGGGCCGCGATTGAGCTGATTTTGGGACTGACGATGACGGTGACGGTAACGGTGAAGTTGGAGCTGACGGAGGCTCGTCCATCTCCCAATCTGGCGGTTGAGAGAATGCGTTTGATATTATACGGCTCATCACGGCGCGCGCCACGATCTAATGAGAAGCGACGATCCACGATGAGCAGCGCTGAGCGAGGACAGCAGCAGCAAAAAGGCCTTGAATTCAAATTCTCGAGTATATACGCAACGTTAGATGCTGGTGTTGAATAGCAAGGTAATCCTTCTGTAATTTGTTACTACTGAAATTAATGTCAAATCGTGAAGGTGGCGTTGAAATCGTTTAAATCGAAGAAATAATCTTTGCTTGAAATCATGTGCAGAAATCAGAAAAAATATAGCCTTCAGGATCGAAAAATGGCTGATTTTGTTGACGGTGATGACGTGCGATCTATCGAGCTTGAGGTATGACATCATTGTCCCCAGCGACGCTCCCCATCCTATCGTAACCTGAGTGTTTGTCCAAATTAGGCCAAATTAGGCCAAGCCTCAGACTTCGCTTCCTGTGCGGCAGTCTTCCTCCGATTGAGACGAACGACCGAGCAACTCGATTGCCGTCATGGTACCTATCACTTCGCTTCGCTTCTATCCCCGGCTCTTACGCCCTCACAACACACACAACACACAGTTATTAAGGTCCATGTACGATCCATCGGAACTAATATTTCCTGATCCTATTACCCAACCCTACTCCTTCACGCTTTTGACGAATCCAATACCCTCCACGTCCTCAGACTCTTTACAGACCATCCCACTATCGACGAACATAACCCTTCCTCAGAACTACCCCGAGGCACCTCCTTCAATATACCTGACATCTCCATCGCTCTCGACGCCTCAAACGACCCTCCTAACCTCCCGGCTGAACGCCGAGGTCTCTGCCTGCCTTGAAGAAGGCAACGAGATGATGCTCCTCCAGCTACTGAACTTCCTCCAATGTCAGATTGAAGAGAACTTTGAGGACTACCCTAAGACCGTCGCGAAAGGGCTTGGCCAAACTGCTTCCCAAAAGGTGAGAGTGCTCACGTGACCGAGCTGATTGTGCGCCTTCTCTAACATCACGAACGACCCTTCCATCGCGACTCGCTTTGCTCGTCGTCTCACCGCAGCTTGAATCAGAGAAGGCCTCAATAATAGCGGCCAAGAACCGCTCCTCCTTCGCTCGACAGTGGTGTTCGTTTGTCTCCCTCTACAAAGACTCCTACATATCTGGCCCGAACCGGTTCGAAGTCCTCACGAATCTCGCCAAGCTCCGAGGATTGAAAATAACAGGATTAGGTGAGAGTGTTGCTGAAAATGCGCGCCCCTCATTTGCCATTTCTAACGTCATGAGTCGCAGCTATTTCAGGGAAACCAGGGGGGATTGTGATAGAAGGTGGGAAAGGTGACGTCGAGGAGTACATGCGCTTGATAAGGACGGAGTTCTTTGAGACTTTGAATCCGAGGGGACGGAAGATTACTGTTAGGTTAGAGGAGGAGCTGCCGGAGGATGAGCACACGGAGAAGTTTGAGTATGTACAGGCTAAAAAAAGATCGGAACTCCCTGCTGATGAAACGCTGAAGGGCGCCGAACTTGAGCGGTTTTTGGATAGTAAACGGAAGGACGAGACATGTGTGAAAGAGGTAAGGCACTGCACTGATAAAACTGCGAACATTTGTCAAATTTGTTTGGTCCACTTCAAGTTGACCGCTACATACTTCTAACTCCGTCACTTCGCTCGCTTTTCGCAGTATGAACAACGACAAAATTATGCGCCTATTAAAGATTCTGAATACCAAAGGTTGAAGTTTGCTGAGAAAGCCGATGAGTTCGAAGGGGAACTAACTGAGGAGGATATAGATAGATGGAGAATATTCGATGATTTTCGAGTAGAGGAGAGCGGAGGCTACGAGGGGAGCTATCAAGAAGCTGCGAAGCTCTTCAAAGAAATCGATAGAATGGACGGTTTTAATGCCATGTTCTCCTACAGATTTTCGTAAATCAAACGTTTGCCGCCCCTTTATCCTTTATTTTAGACTCTTTGGCCTCTCCCGCCCGCCCAACCAAATACCAAATAAATCCCTTTTACGCGATCTCCCCCACAACCTTCTTGAGCATCTCCAAAACCTCCTCGTCCCCCTTCCCCTCTACGTCCCCCACCGCCCCCGCGACCCTCTGCGCCGCCCTCCGGACCCCAATGACCCCATCGTCCTCCATAACCATCTCATACCTGCGAAGAGCGAAGCAGCGAGCATGACGAATGAACGTTCGTGAGTTAGGATCGGGCAAGGTGGGGGAGTGGTTTTGATATCCAGACTGAATCTGCTATAGAGACGGCCTTACCTATAATCGCTCTCAACATAATCCACCGTCTCCGCCCTCCCCTCGACTATGACGTCAAAATTCGACACGGTGGTCAACTTTTTCACGGCCGCGCAGACGAACTTTACAACTGCGGGTGCGAAGCGACGTGTTAGAATATTGCGGCGAGGAATTGCGGCTGGACAGAAACGTAAACTTATTCCCAGCTCATCGCAGAGCCTCACCTTCACCTTGGGTGGAACGGGCGACCGTGGGGATTTTACCGGAGACTAAAGGGCCTTTCAGAACGGTCGTTTCGATGTCCTTCACCCAGTAATCGACTCCGAAGCCAACGATATGAGTGTCAAATTCCCCCGTACTGTCATTTATCTCAAAGCTCAAGCACCCCATGAGTTCCTTTTTAAGTTCCTGCGAAAGACGAGCGTGAAAGATGGGTTAGGAGGAGCGAAGCGACGAGTCAGAATAAAGTAGCAGTGGTAGTGAGTGGCTAAAGCGATAAGTTCCACAGAAGGTTGGTGTGTTGACTTATTTCGCAGCCTCTCACCTCGCTCCCTTCCCCCGAAATAACCTCCTCTACGTTCTCGAGGTTCTTGGACTGCATGTAGAGGGATGTGAGGACGGTCAATGAACGGAAGATGTTGCCGTTGGACCAACAGAGGACGCGGTCGGGGTTGGTATCGGAACGGAGAGACACGAGAGAAGACTTCAGTTTGGCAACCGTCGTCCCTGTTAGCGACGAGTTAGCACTTAAGTGGCAGGATACCGATGACAAACATTTAAGGTCGTCACTTCACTATGCTCCTGTTTTGGCCTCTTACCTTTCCCAACTCCCGAGAAGCCGACAATGGTAATAACCCCTATGTTCTCCCTCCCCTTCCCCTTGCTCTTCTCCACGATGTCCTTCAGAATCCCTTCGCTGACATCCTCCGGCGTCCTCCCATCAACGACGACTCTGCGATGAGCGAAAGACGAGTTGAGTAGGGAAGTGACGTGTTTAGTATGATATGACAACGACGACGATGACAACGACGACAATGACAGTGGCAGAATGTTGCTGCCAAAGAATCTAGTCACAGTCGTTGTAGCGTCGTCTAGTCGTCGTCTAGTCGTCGTAGGTCGTCAGTCACTCACCGCTCATAAGGAACAGTGCTTTTATCAGACGGAGTTAACACACCGGATGAAAGGGATAAGTTTATGCCAGCTGAGAGCATCGCACCGTCTTCTGAATCACGAGTCTTGATTGCAGTGCCTGAAGCAGTGCAGTGCAGTGCAGTGCGATTGCTCGTGGGGTTAGACGCTTGCTTCTTCAGTCGTAGAATCATATCAATTATTATCCCATAATTATTCCATGATTATTCACCTTCTACGACGCCGAAAGCCAAGAAAGGCTCCCAATATCCCATCGCATCGATGACGGCCGCTGAGGCGGTGGCTCCTCCTGCTTTAATTTTGAGCGCTAGCGACGTCATTTGTGAGACTGTGAATGAAATGCTCATGAAATCATGAAATGCTGCTGGAAAGTCATTTTTGGCCTCAAATGTTAGTAACGTCGTCGAGCAGCTTCTCGTTTATTTATTATAGGTGGCGAGCATGATTTTTAGTCGATAAATATAATTTAAATGTGCATTGTGTGATCGTATATGTAGTAAACGAGGGAATATATCTGAGCCTATCGCCTATTCTACTCCAATCAATCTGCAAAGTACCCTATCATACAGCAATTGGGGCAGCAATTGGGTGACGGATTGCAGTACGATGTACGCCATATATGTCATGCAACGTAGGTCGCAACGTAACGTCAATTAAATTCTATTCTAACGCTGCACAACTACCTACCACTACTACCTTTGGCCATTGCTGCACAACTATTGCTAAATCTTTCTTTCACCTACATACAGAGTATTACATACAGAGTTTACATACAGAGTATTACATACAGATTAGAATCGACGGACGACTGCCCCATCATGCCAACATGCGCAAACACTGAATGCACTAAACGTAAGTCAGTCCTGAAAGAAGTTATAGTCCTAAAGTAGTCCAAAGTTACTACTACTACTACTTCAACTAACAACTTATCCAATTACAATCCAATTACAATCCAATTACAATCCAATTACAACCCAATTACAATCCAACTAACTTCCACACCACAGCTGAGAGGGAAACCGCAACGATGGCCTGCCCAACCTGCCTGACCCTCCCCCTCCAGCCAGCCTACTTCTGCTGCCAAGAGTGCTTCAAAGCCGCCTGGCCTACTCACAAGAAAATTCACAAGCTGGGGAAGCAGCTCCAGGCGGCGCAGGCGCAGAAGCAGCTGGAAGAGAGGAAGGGGATGGAAATTCCGGAGGAGCTGAGGAGGACTATGCCCGAGTGGGCTACTAATTATAGGTAAGTGAGAAACCAGACTTCCCGCTCATCACAGACTTCACACTCACTCTCAATCTTTCTCAGGTTCTCCGGCCCCCTCCGCCCCTGCCAGCAGTCCCCCCGCCGCACAATCCCCTCCCACATCCCCCGCCCCGACTACGCAACGCACCCAGCCGGCGTCTCCCAATCCGAGCAGTCTGACAAATCCTCCGGCAAATCGATAAAGTGCTACTCCGGGGAGGAGCTGGAACGTGTGAAGCACGCGTGTAAAATGGGGAGGGAGGTCCTGGACCTCGCGGGCGCGGCGCTACGTGTCGGCGTGACGTGCGACGAAATCGATAGAGTCGTCCACGAAGGTGAGAGAGAGAACGCGTTTTACGTTTTCCGTTATTTGTTTCGGCTGCGCCAGTGTCTCGACGTCGCAATTCTAACTCCGAGACAACATTCACGACATTCATGCTTCTCACTACGCTCGTCGCAGCGTGCATCGAGCGCTCCTGCTATCCTTCTCCGCTGAATTATTACCAGTTCCCCAAGAGCGTGTGTACGTCGGTCAATGAAGTTATATGTCACGGGATACCGGATTATTACGAGGTTAAGGATGGAGATATTGTTAATATTGACGTTACAACTTATGTGGGAGGTGAGAACCGTCACACTACGGCTCGTTGCTCCCCGGTGTCTAATCTAACCTAACCCCCCTTCACTTTTTTTTTCCTCACAGGTTGTCACGGAGACTTGAACGAAACCTTCATGGTCGGAAACGTCGACGCGGAAGGTCAAAAGCTCGTCCAGTGCGCCTTTGAATGCCTCCAGTCCGCCCTCGCCTTCTGCAAGCCCGGCACGCTCTACCGTGACCTCGGCAACAAGATTAACAAAGTCGCGAAATCGCACGGATGCTCCGTCGTCAAAACCTACTGCGGGCACGGGATCGGAAGCCTGTTCCATACGAGCCCCAATGTACCTCACTACGCCAAGAATAAGGCCAAGGGAGTCATGGCGCCTGGGCACGTTTTTACTGTCGAGCCGATGATCAATTTAGGGAGCTGGGAGGATATCACTTGGGACGATAACTGGACGGCCGTGACTGGGGACGGAAGCAGGAGCGCGCAGTTCGAGCACACCGTCATCGTCACAGAAACGGGGACCGAGATCCTCACAGCGAGGGATGATGAGCCCGTTATGGTTTGGGATGCTAGCAAGAATCAGCGGTGATGATTTAGAGGATCATGGTGGGGGGGGGAAATAATAAAGAAATTCTTTTGCAGATGCAAAACATAAGAACGAATTTCTTCGGAGCTATAAATTCAAATCTCGTCGTCGCTCTCGTCCTCCGACTCCTCCTCCGTCTTCCCTTCGTCGGACACGAACGCCTGCAATCCCGGCTCCTGCTTAACCCCAACCAAAGACACCTCCGCCTCCGGCTTCTGCTGTCCCCCAGTCGAGTCGCCCTTTTCGGTCTTGACTTGAACCGTCCCTGAAACGAGTAATCCCTCCGTGTCTCCCTCACTCTTCACCGTCACTTCGCCGTCAAGTTTCCTCGCCTCTTCCATGGCTTCATTCATCCTGCGCCAGGTCTCGGAATTGTCAACGTTGCCCCCCGAAATCAGCTCCCTGACCTTGCTGCGGTCCCAGCGCAGGTCGTCGATGTTGGCGCCGACGTTTTGAAAAGCGTTGCCGCGGTTCTCAGAGTTTATGAGGTTGATGATCAACTCAGTCGCAGACACTGTCTCAGCTGCACTCTTGGCCTTCTGCTTTGCCATCTCCTTCGAGTGCTGCGACGTGCAACAAGCAAGGTGAAAAGAAGTTAGAATGTCACTAGCTCCAACACTCATCGCTCCTCCTCACCTCCTCAGTGATCGCGTCAATACGATTGTTGAGCTTCGTCTCCGTCTGGGTCTTGTTCTTCACAGTCTCGAAAATAACGTTCTGCGACAACTTCTGCGCTGCCTCGGCCTTCTTGCTCTTGGCCTCGCTGACTCGGAGCCTCTCCTGAAGGACGGAAAGGTCCTGTTGCATGCTCGCGACATTGCGCAAGCGCTTCACCTTCTCCTCGCACTCGCGCTCGAGCTCCGCGATCTTTTTGAGCTGCTCTGCCAGCACAGCGCCTGCGACCCTCAACGCCTTGTCCTTCTCCTCGCAGAGATCATTCAAAGCCTCGTTCCTATGATAGAGGAGCGAAGCGACGAATTAGAATTAGTTGTACGTAATTTCATCCCATTGTGTGTTTTGTTCTCACCTATTCAACGCGTCAATGAACGAGGAGTTCTGAGGAGGGGGGAGATTGGCGGCGGTTAGTTGACATTTTGAATGACATTGTGGTGGTATTTTTCTCGACCAGTAAAAAGAAGTTTCTCCCCTCGCCTTCAAACCTCCTTAACTACTCACCTCCTCTCTAGCTTTCTGCTGCAGCACCATGGAGTTCTGTAAAGCCTTGAGGCTCTCAAGTTCGTGGTACTGAGGATCGATGGGAATGTTGACAGGAGGAGGCGCCATCATTCCTGCGGCGAGTGCAACTGGGTCCGTAAACCCGTGTATCTCCATAAAAGTATCTCCAGGCCCTTGTAAGCGTTGGCGTTTGGCCGAGGGGGGGGGTTGGGGATTGATCGAGGGGGGGGGGAGTAGAGGGGATATCGTTGTCATCGTACCGGTAGGAGGAGGAGGAGGAGGAGGAGGAGGAGGAAGAGGAAGAAGATGAGGTGCTAAACCCGGAGGCTTGTTGGAGCCGAGCCATCCGCCCTCGCAATCCGCTTGCACGGCGGCAGAGGCGCCAAGGGCGACAGGAGCGCCGAGGACAGCGATAGGAGCGGACTGTTGGGTGTCGAAGAGGTCACGGTCGTTTTCGAGGTTCTGGAGCATCGCTCGATGCTGGGCATCGAGGTGCTTCATGTCGACATCGTGGTACCCCCTGAGGAATTTGATGACGCTGCGAGTCCCTTCTATTAAATCCTCGACGAGAGTGGGAGCGAGAGCGATTGCGACGAATTATGTCAAAGCTGAAAAAGAAATCTTCTCTTCTCTCCTCTCCTCTCTCCGTTTTAAGTCTCACCTTCGTTCCCGACCTTCACCAACCCAGTGCCTCGATGCTTCCTGGCCCCGTTCCCCTCGATTTCCGTCTGAAGGGCGAGGATTAATGGCGACATGCCGTTGGAGTCTTGGTAGTGGATACTCCCCTTGCACTTCTCCACCAACACCTTCACGACGCTCAGAGGCGCCCCTGCCCTGATCCATTCATGGATCGGATAACAGGTGTAGGTCGCCTCGCGCGTCTCCGTCCCGCTGGTGTGCAATGAAGTCGACGACTTGGGAGTCGAAAGGTAGTCTGAATCCATTGGAATCTTCTGCTTGAAGAATTCCTCCGCTTCCACCCACATTTTGGACCGCATCCATTTCTGCGCCCTGACCTCGAAGTTACTACTTCGGTAATCGGCGTCGATAGTGCGACCTTTCCCAGTTCTGTTGCCCGCACGCGCGAGCGATTCCTTCACGTTCGCTGTGTGTGCGTTAGGAGTTAGATTTTGAAAAGCCCTTCTCACTCCCGCGAGCGGTGTTAGCGGCCGCTCACTCTCTCCAAAAATACCTCTCACCTCGGTAAGTGCGCGCCTCCTTCTTGTGAGCCTCTTTCTTGCGGAAGTTCTTGCCCATCTTGCGAACAGAGTGATGTATCACGATCGTCAGCTACGAGAAACACAAGAAAGGTGATGGAGAGTTGCTCTTCCGGGCGGAGATGATAATCGTAAAGAAAGATTGAGTCTGTATTCTTTTCATGTTCACTTTCAAGACTTCCCTTCGTATAGGCTTGTTGTCTACGCTTTTCGCTAGTACGGAGGATTTAATGAAAAGAGCACCGCAATCGTAACGTTGGGGCTTCAAAAAGGCTTCAATCAGCCTTTTTCTTGAAATCTGTGACTCAAAAAAGGCTTTTCCCTGAGAAATCGCACGATGAGGACAGCATCACTCGCACTCGCGCTCACCCTAGCGCTCCAGTCTGCGTACTCGTTCAGCTTCCCTGCTGTACACTCACAGCGCGTGTGTGGTGTAACTGGTGCCTCATCATTACCTTCATTCCGCTGCAATGCCGTGGGGTCGTCGAAAACTTTCCTTAAATCCTCTAAAAATTGGGAAGTTGACCACCAGGCGTCGCTTACGCCCAAGTATTGGGGCGACTTGGCCCGCAAGAACCTTGACTGTAAGTATAATATGGTTTCATCGACGTATGAATTAAATAATGTACATGATTCATTCCGCTACCTCGTTGTGTCAACAGCCTCCTTTATCCTACGATACAGAGGCCTCTGTATCCCTATCTATCGCACACGATCTCTAACCCTCGTCTCCTTCCTCGCCTTCCTTCCGCCTCCTTGTCCTCTCTCCACACAACACAAAACACAAATCCAGGGTTCAAGGACTTCAGGTACGACGCAGTCTCGTCGCCCATCTCCTCCTTGGGAACGTTACTTCCGCTCGTTATTCCACTCGTTATTCCGCTCGTTATTCCGCTCGTTATTCCACTCGTTATCACCTCTAGCCAATAGCTTTAGACTAAATAACGACGCCGCCGCTAAACTATTCGAACATTCTTTTCAACCCTAACCCTCAACCCTCAACCCGCAGCATCACCACGAGCGGTGGCTTCGAGTCGGGGGATGTGAAGTGGTTCGAGGACGGCCAGCTCAACGCATGTTACAATGCCCTGGACCGCCACATCCTCGCCGGAAAGGGCGACAAGGTGGCCATCATTTATGAGGCCGACGAGGCCGGAGGTGAGTCCAACCCTCCGCCTTAGCTTCACTCCAACCTCTACTTGTTCTAACTCGTCGCTTCGCTCTGCAGACGTTACCGAAATGACTTACAAACAGACCCTCGACCGCGTCTCCCAAATCGCCAACATGATGAAATCCGAGGGCGTAAAAAAGGGCGACGTCGTGACGGTATACATGCCCATGACACCTGACGTGATCCTAACGATGCTCGCCTGCGCTCGTATCGGCGCCGTCCACTCGGTTGTTTTCGCGGGTTTCTCGGAGGACGCTATCGCGGATCGTATCGCAGCGGCCAATAGCAAGTTTGTCTTCACCACCAACGTAGGCTTGAGGGGAGGGAAGACGATCAAGCTGAAGCAGGTGAGAACGTTGTGGTTGGTTCCTGGTTCTAAATGGCCGCGCTGCCTTTGGTGCTTGGGCCTCGCAGTTGCGATTGCCCGCCATGACAAACTGTGGCGTTCTAACCCCCCCCCCCCCCCCCCTCTCAGACCGTGGACAACGCCATTGCCAAGGACAGGGCGAAGGCCATCGTTGAGAAGGTCTTCTTGTTCAAGCGCACCGAGGAGGAGGTGAACTTCGTGGAGGGCAGGGACATCTGGGCAGACGAGCTGCTCGCTAAGCAGTCGACGACCTGCGAGGCCGAGGTCATGGATGCTGAGGACCCCCTCTTCATCCTCTACACCTCCGGTTCCACTGGTTCGCCCAAGGGAATCCTCCACACCACCGGAGGTTACTCCCTCTACGCCATGCACACCACCAAGACTTCCTTCGACCTTCGGGACGATGACATCTACGCCTGCGTGGCTGACGCGGGGTGGATCACCGGTCACACTTACATTTGCTACGGCCCGCTTCTCAACGGAGCGACGACGACCGTCTTCGAGAGCACCCCTCTCTACCCCGACGAGGGCCGCTACTGGGACATGGTCGAGCGCCTCAAGATCAACGTCTTCTACACCGCCCCGACTGCCATTCGATCCCTCATGCGCTTCGGCGACGAAAGTCCCAAAAAGTACGACCTCAGCTCCCTCCGCGTCCTGGGATCCGTCGGGGAGCCCATCAACCCTGCCGCCTGGGACTGGTACCACAACGTCATCGGAGGGGGCAAGGCGACCGTCGTTGACACCTACTGGCAAACTGAGACTGGCGGGCACGTCGCCTGCAATCTCCCCGGCATCCACGTCGCCAAGGCGGGATCCTGCAGGGGCGGCACCTACGGGATCGACATGGGCATCCTGGACCCCCAGACTGGCGAGGAGCAGGTCGGAAATGACGTTGACGGGGTCCTCGTCATCAAGAAACCCTGGCCAGGAATGGCGCGCACTGTCCTCGGCGACCACGAGCGCTTCATGACCACCTACTTGAAGCCGTACCCTGGAAACTACTTCGCGGGAGATGGCGCCAGGCGCGACGAGGACGGCTACATCTGGGTCACCGGCCGTACCGACGATGTCATCAACAGCAGCGGCCACCGCATCGGGTCTGCCGAGGTCGAGTCTGCCCTCGTCGCAACCGATGAGGTCGCCCAGGCCGCCGTCGTTGGTTTCCCTCACGACATCAAAGGGGAGGGAATCGCTTGCTACGTCACTTTGAACAACGGCGTCGAGATGAGCGATGACATGAAGAAATCGTTGAAGATGGCGGTCCGTTCCAGTATCGGCCCCTTCGCCACCCCCGACATGATCATCAACGCCCCGGCGCTCCCCATGACGAGGAGCGGAAAGATCATGCGCCGCATTCTCCGCAAGATCGCCGGCGGAGAGAATGAATTCGGTGACACTTCCACCCTCGCTGACCCTTCCTGCGTCCCTGTGCTCGTTGAGAATGCAAGAAACTAATTTTAAGACATAGACGGGCAAGAAGAGAGGCAGTTAGAGATTTATTTTAAACTTAAGCGTTCTATATTAATTTAGGCGGCGCCATAGCTCGCCCGCATCATCCTCATTTTTTGCTTCTTCTTGTCGTCTAGCTTTCTGTTGCTTTGCACGGCGTGGAAGGCGGCCACTCTGTCGACCTTCTTGGGTTTAAACGGTTCCTTCTTCTTTTTGGTGCTGCTGGAGCTGCTGGTCCGCGGTCTCGATGTAGGAATAGGTTCCTTCCTAGGCTCCTTCTTGTACTCCTTGTGGTCGAAACCGTTGAGATGCTGGCCCAAGTTGCAAGACGAAACTGCGACGAGCGGAGGGAAGCGGAGCAAAGCGGTGAGTTAGAACAAAGCAGCGGCTATAACGCATCTTGTAGCGGGAGTTCTCGGACGCTCACCGGTCATTAAAATCGGGCTCGGCTTGTTTTCCTTTTCGTTAGTCTTGCGTTTGGGAGGTGTGGTGAGTTTGAGTGTGGGTTTTTCCTCTTTGACATTCTCGACGGTGACAGGGGTTTTCTTCAAGGGCTTCTTCTCCCGCAGGGCGCCACTGTTGATTGAGCCCCTGTTAACTGCGAGCTGGGCCTCCTTCGCCTGCTGAGCCTGTTTGGCATTGTTGGCCTCTCTAACATCCTTGTTGACATCGCTCGCCAACCCCACATCTACAGCGACCCAGGGCGGCCGCTCCACCACAGGTTTCTTCTTCTTCTTGCGGGTCGGCTGCCGTCCAACCCCTCCCTCGCCCATTCCTAAATCGACCAGCTCCTTGTCGTCGAGAAGGACGTGCATGTCGGCTATTTCACCGCTATCGTCGAAGAGCAGCTTGCGTGAGCAAAGGCCCAATTCCTCGATCCCCTCCACCAGGTGCTGAGGCATGCCCAGTGGAGTCGAGGGCCTGCGACGAGCGTAGCGAGTCGCAGAGGAAAGGGTGCACATGCCGTTAGAAACGAAAAAGGGGGTGCAGCAGTCTCCAATATGTACGCAAGTGTCCGCAATATACGTCTTCCAGTACACACCCTTCTCACCTAGATATTCTCGGAGACGTCCCCTCCCCTCCCGCCGGGGAGGAGAGGTCGCCGGTCACGCACACAGGGAAGGCAAGCCCACCGCCACCTCCACGCATGTACGGGGGGGACCTCAACATGGTAGGCGAGGGGGATTTGAAGTCAGACTGGACAGGGCTCGGCTGCCTGATGCGCCATCTGGGCAGGTGCGAGCATTGACTCTGCTTCTTTGTCAACTGGGCGTGGACCCTTTTCGCGTCGTCGTTGTTGGTGTTACTGTCAGATTCAGAGTCCGAGTCGCAGGATGACGACGACGAGGCCGACGAAATGGAGTCAACAGCCACCTTCAGAGGAGGGGGAGGAGGGGTGCTGAGGAAGTCTGCTTTCAAGTGGGCTGGAACAGTCTTGGACGGGGCCGGGGGCCTGTTATCGGATCCTTGGTTCAGAAGCTCGATAATGTGGGCGTCATCGTCGTCTTGTGCGTTGAGAATCATAACGGGGGAGGAAATTTTGAAAGATTGTTGGTTTGAATGACTTTTTCAGGAGAAATGTTTGAATGCAAAATGTCATCCTCTTCCCTTTCCAGCGTGCGTCCGGGGGAAGTTGAGAACGAGGAGTCTGTCGGTGGTCCACCCCCTTCAGCAAATGTGCGACCCGTGGACGTTCCTCCCGGGGAGGTTGTTGATGAGGGATCCGTCCGTAATTTGTCCTCTCCTCCAGAAGTTCCGGACGTCGAAGAGACGGAACCTCCAACTCACGGGGAGGTTGTTAATGAGGGGTCCGTCCGTAATTCTTCCTCTCCTCCAGATGTTCCAGACGTCGAAGAGACGGAAGAGGAGCCCAATAGCAACACAACAACAGTTTCACCACCAGGTCACGTCACCGAGTGCGCAACAGTGCACTCGGTTCTTATGGTGTGCATCACAACTGGCTATACCTCTCTGTACGCGTACTTTGCTCACACTAGCGACGAGAAAGTTTACAAATTCTGGACCTGGATCATAATACCAATGGCTGTAACGGCAATGGCAATCTCCTTTGCTCTCAAGCCGAGACGGGAAGATCGGGCGCACACGATTTTTCTCGTACTTCAGTTCGTGGTGTTTTCGTTCGTCACGGAGTTCCTCAACGTAGTTGGCGAGGACTTTGCCACGAGTCAGATCATAATGTCAAGCTTTCGATCACTCTGCTGGCTGGCTCTCCTTAAACTCGGGCTGAAGTTCCGGACCAACGTAGCAAAGCTATCCGACGAGGACCTCTCGAAGTTCCTCACCAACGATGTTATCTTAGGAGGCATGTTCGTGGGTTTAGGTCAGCTAGCGTTCTTAATGTTTGCGAGCATCCAGTGCGACGGGAACGTAGACGACTGGAGAGAGTGTAATAGAACCCTCTTAAGCCAAGGAGGTCTGAGTTTTATGGTCACCCTCTTCACCATCATTAAGCTCGCCAGCGGCATTGTACCAAAACGGATTCTCGACAAGCAAATGATTTCCCCGCAGAAGGTCTTGGCTATGGATTTGAATGCTGAGGAAGCGGTGAAGGCCTTTGCGCTCTTGGTTGTCTCCGGGTGCGCTCTATATTCTCTTGGCAACTATGGATCTGAGGGAGAATTCGGCCACGAAAACGAGAAGTTCGCCGCATACTTTGTGCCGACGATTGGCTCCGGCTGTCTTATATTGACGTCGGTCTGGCAAATGTTCGTCATCAGGGGAGAGATGAGGCGTGAAGCGGAGGAGACGGGCCAACTGCAACTGCATCAGGGCCAATCTATTTCGGAAGACGGCATGTTGGTGGAGGGCTCCTCGATCTGGTTTTCTACCGGAGTTTTGGCAACCACGTATGCGTCCGCTGTCTGTGTTGCTGCCGCAGTAACGATGGACAAGTCTTACGAAACGCTGTCTTCCTTCTCGTTGCCGATCGTGGGATTGATGTATTTAGGATCCGTATTCTGTCAGCCGAGGAAGAGGAGTCCGAAGGACATGCGGAAGTTGCGTTTGCATTTCATTTGCTTTGCTTTCATAGGCGAGATTGGTTGGGCGGTGTATGGATTGAGGATCGGGTATAAAGTCGGCTGGATTATTTTACACTTCGCACGACTTGCAGCCGAGACACTTGGTTTCCATTTTGCACTCAAGCTCCGAGCAGCCATGGGGCGGCTACCAGACAAAGAACTCAACACGTTCTTGGTGGATACGCTCTTCAAGGACGGGTTGCAGACCCTGTTTTCCATTCATTTCCTTACGTTCAGGACGACGAAGTGCTTGTTCGAGAAAGGGAGCTTTGAGGAATGTTCCGACACCTCATTTTGCTCGACGACTATCTCAGTCTACCTTCTTGCTTGGTGGTGCACGAAGTTAGTTCAGGGAAGCGTGAGGAGAGAGTGGAGGAATGAATTGAACTTGTCGGTCGAGAAGATCGCAAGGATGAGGGATATCTCACTTCTGCGCGGGGTGGCAGGGTTTTTGACCGGTGTGACCGGCGTCTGCGCAATCTTCCTCTTCTCCATGATGAGCGCCGATGATATGGACTACACTACGATCACTGTTGTTGGTTTTACCGGAGTCACAGCAAGTTTTGGAGTTTTTGTTTCCGAGTCATATTCTAGCTTAAAGGCGCAGAGGAGGAGGATCGAGTTGTCCGAAAGTGACCGTGAGCTTGTTGAGCGGGCGACGGAAATAGAAGAACCAGTTGAGGAGGTGAGTGGAGATGTAGAGGAGTACAACGGCGTGAAGCAGGTGCTGAATCTCTAACGCGCATTGATATTCATTGGGACCAGTGCTCATGGGTTTTTGTGGGCGTTAGCTTCCTTTTCACGTCGGCATACTCAGTGCTGTGCATTTGTTACGGAATGACGCTGGTGGACAAGTACTTCTCAATGGGAGATTTGATCCTGCCCATCGTCACTCTTTCATTTGTTATGGCAGTGCTCTACAAGCCCAAAAGATCGGATGCCGGCTACAAGCGCTTCCTCTACTTTCATTTCTTCACATTTGCTGTTGTCAGCGAAGTTGCTGTTGCAATTGGTGCTTTACAAATTGCCACCAACGACGACTGGGTGATGGCGCTCTTTTTAAGGATCCCCTGTTGGTGGTTAGCATTCTGGCTGGGGTTGAGGCTCCGTGCATCAGCGGCGAAGCTTCCACCTCAGGAGCTTTCTGACTTCTTGTGCCAGGCGGTCTTGGTGAAGGGCACGTCGGCCATGGGTACAATGCTCTTCTTCTCATTCGAGACGGTTTCGTGCTTTATCAGTCAAGACTCTCTTAGCAACGGACAGTGCAGCAATACTTCATATGCTGCGATGTTTCTATCCTTGTACCTCGCAATATTAACAATATTGTCGATTCTCAGTAAGTCTGTGCCGAAGAGCATTCAAAGGGAAACGGCGGTGGAACTCGCGTCAATCGCTTCGCTGAAGGGCTTGAAGTGGTGGCAGCATTTGCAGGGAGGATTCATGACAACCACCGCGATAGCTTCGCTCTATCTCCTGAGCTTTCTTGGAGTTGAAGGAGACGAGAACAGCACGGTGTGGATAGTAGGGATGATGGGACTTCTCACGATAACATTCGCCAGTCTAATCCAATTGACAATCCTAGTCCGAACCAGAAACGAGCAACAAAGTAACCCAACAACCGTCGAGTTGCCCACCAAACAAAGATCATCCCGTGGATTTTCAGCCGGCGACGTCGAGGAAAATGCTTTCGCGCTCACCCTCATTTAGGATAAAGTCTTGAGAAGTTTTATACCAAAAGAAATTGTCTTTAATTACACGATGTTCTCTCTTCCTCTATCTCCTCTATCTATCTGCCACCACCATAGCGTGCCCCGGGCCCGAACTTCGGTCCTCTAGCTCCTCCTCCTCCTCCAAACCTGCTTCCCCCCATGCCCCCCAAACCCCCCGGGAAGCCCGGCGACCCCATTCCTCCGCCCATACCTCCGCCCATGCCTCCCCCAAATCCACCCATCCCACCCATTCCTCCTCCTCCTCCTCCTCCTCCTCCTCCTCCTCCTCCTCCTCCTCCTCCTCCCCTCGAGGCGAACTTCTTGAACTCTCCAATGTCGAACCCATCCAGGCCCTCCAGTTTGCTCAGGCTCTCCATGTCGGCCTGGCTCAGCCCGCCCATTCCACCGCCTCCGCCCATCCCCGCAAACGGGTTGGCTTTTCCTCCCTTCTTGTTCCCCTTCTTGAAGTAATTCCACGCGAACACGCCGCAGACTCCGACCAAAATCATGGGAAACCGCATCCATGTAATGTCCGAAAAGTGGAATTCGTGGGGCAGAAGGTGCCCGTAGACCGTGATGCTGGAAGAAGAGGTCTTGACGGCGAAGAGCATGTTGTCTGCGACAGCGAAGGGCAAGCAGAGGACGATGCCGAGGCGAAGCGAAGCGTCAGAATAAAGTCGGGTTACAGCTCCTAGTATCGCGTTCCCAAGTGTCTCACCTATTTTTCCGCCGGCCCCGACACTTTCAACGACTTGCCAGCCCTTTCCTGCGCTGAAATCGGCGCCCGATCCTCCGGCAACGTGCCTGACGCCTCCTTCCCTCGCGCCAGTGCTATTCCAAACGTTCACCACGTTGCCGGCGCTGCTCTGGGTGATGAAGTAGCCCTTGAGGGCCATGATTTTGTCGGTGACGGTTCCGCCCATCAAGCTCTTCGGAGTCTTGTAAATGAGCTTACACTGGGTCTTGGGATTTGCCGAGCCCTGCAACGAAAGGTTAAGGTTAGGTTAAGACTGGAAGGGGTTCTACAAATGGAAGGGTTCTACTCTGTTATTTGTCCTCACCTCTCCTGAAGGCTTCCACTTGGTGTTGAAGACGACGACGTCGCCGTTGTCCAGACTTGCGTAAAGGTACGAGGGGATGAGAACGTCGAAGGCAACCGTCTTCACCTCGGTGGACGGCATGCCGGTGCACCTGCGCGACGGGTTAGAATCATGTGGTTATGTTGCGTGATGTTAGTGGCCTCATGACCGCTCCTCGCAGCCTCTCACCTCGAGATGATCTTGTCTGCCTTGCTAGCGCTCAAGAAGACGACATCCGGTCCGACTCCGACCGCAGCGCTGGCGCCGCTCTTGGCGATGTTGTTGGAGGTCTGCGATCCCTCCAGGTCCAGCGAGCGTGCGAGGGTGCCGTTCTTGGCGTTGTAGAGCCTGATGCTCCCTGAGTCGTCGGAGCACAGCAGCTTCCGGTTGCTCCCGCTGGTGCCCCTGGGGCTGTACATGACCAGGCTGAGGATCTTGGGTAGCTGGGTTGGGTTGTGAGGAGGGAAGCGATAAGTTGTTAGGAGCGAAGCGACCTAGTTGTTTTCATTTTGAGGTCCTTTCGCAACCTAGTCTCACCTTGTCGGAGCACTCCTCGGGAGGGCTCGCGACGTTCTCCAGGTTGATCACCAGGGAGAACCCGTTGGCGCTTTGCTCGGTTGGCGGAGGAGCCTTCTTCCTCTTGGGAGACCCGTTCTCGGTAAATTCTCCGGGAACTACGACAGACTTCGGTCTGCGCCCAACCAGCATAACCCCGTTCCTCCACAGCGTCATGTTGTGCGTCAGGACGGTTCCATCCTGCCCTGCAGTGGCCAGGAGGGGAAGCTCGGCGCCGTCGAAGGCGAACTCCGTCACGACGTGGGTCGCGGTGTAGGTCGTGATGAGCTCGCCGGTTGACTCGTAGAAGTTAATGGAGCCGTCTGAGAGTGCCACCATGAGGATATTCGTTACGGAGGTGAAGTCGTTGGCTGTGAAGAGAGGAGCGAGGAGCGAAGTGGCGAGTTAGAATAAAGTAGCTGCGATAGTAGCAGCAGCGACAGTGGCCTCGCACTCCCAACTCGTCGCTCTCACCTCTGCCCGGCTGTCGCTTTTGCTTTTTGTTTGGCCTGGAACCAGCCCCGACCTTGGGCTTGAACGCGAGCAAGCCGTACGCCGTGATGGTAGTGCGGGCGGGGAGCTGCAGGTCAATCTTGCCCTTGGTCATGAAGTAATCGGTCAGGGAATTGCCATTTGCGGCGGCGGAGGAGAATTGTGGGGTATTTGTTTCTACGGTGGCAGATGTTCTGTAGATAGCAACGGGTTTGATTGCGAGGGTCAGATCAGAGCGGTTCGTTCAAGCTGACGGGGATGGCGGGCTCTGTCCGTTGGGCTCCATTCACACTCACCCGCCGCTTAAAGTGCCTATCATCTTCTCTATGGTCTTTCTCTTGGTGTTTTGAGCGATGGTATTATCGTCATATCCCTTTTTCGCCTTTTTAATGTCCTTTTTTAACTCCTTCTGTAGCGATTTGAGTAAGCTAAGCTTTTCGGTCGTATCTGTGATTTCCTCTAAGACGCTCGACAGCTGACGCTGCAGCTGTAAGACGCTCTGATCGTTGGACGTACAGAGCGCCGTGCCGAATAGGCAGGCCGCCACGAGGGCGAGAACGACGATACGATACATTTTGGGCATAATACCTAGAAATACCTAGAAATATTAAAGATAGTGAAAATACAATCAACGAAAACTTAACGTACGAATCACGATTCGCAAATCTCGCCCGCACTTATTTCAACACAACGTCGCGTCTTCAAAAATCACTTTGAGCGCGTCTGTAGTGTGTTTTGGTCCTCTACGTCTCCCAATGGACGGAAGGCCTTCAGCGTGTTAGGGGAATTTCTGTCCAGAGCGCCGCTGCGAGCAGATGATGAAAGTGTGAACCGAACATAAATTGCATCGTGTGCCGGAGGGCGAAGCGGCGGACTGGTCGGGCTTTTTTTTCGAAGAATTTAACTGTTTTTAACAGACGCTCTGTGGCGATGATAGAACGATGGGGTTTATAGTGTGAGAAGAGCGCCACGTCTAACCCCCCTCCCCTCCCCCCTCCCCCTTGCAGGTACCAGCTAGAAAGAGAACAAGAGTAAGAACCATGGCATCGCTAGTAGAGAATGTTGAGACCACGCCTCCCCCCACCCCCATCCCCGCCAAGGTCGACAACGAGGTTAGCAACGTTGTTACCCCCGGAGCCGACAACACCGCCAAGGTGCTGACCGAGGAGGAGATGGAGAGGGAGAAGAAGAGGGAGATGATGGCGAAGAAGAGGAAGGAGATCGAGGCCAGGCTCGAGAAGAAGAGGGCCGAGAACGCCGCCCTCGCCAAGGCCATGTTCGCTGGGGGGGAGGAGGAGATCGAGGGGCCCGCCTACGACCCGTTCGCCGCCAAGTTCGAGAAGCCCAGGGAGAAGATGAACCAGACCACCACGGGGGGGAGCAAGGGGAAGGAGGGGAACGCCGACCACACCACCGGAAAGTGCAAGTTTGCCAGGCCTTGCACTGTGGGGTGGAAGAGTCAGAACCAGCCTTTGCAGAGGGGCGGGGGCGGAAGGACTCCCAGGCAGAAGGGTTAGAAGGAGCGTTGTGTTTTGAATGATGGGGTGAAAAGAGTTGCGGGTTTTTTGTGTTAAGATTTTGATTTTGGATTTTGGTTTACTTGCTTTTTCTCATGTGGCTGGGGGGGGAGGCACCTTGCCTCGAAGCTGAGGTTAACCACGTCCAAAAAGAAGGCCTGGACGAAGCGATGAGCCGAGGAGCGAAGCGACGAGTTATTGTTAGTTATTGTTAGATGATATATGCCATGAAGGAGTAAAGATGCGCTCTCACCTATTTGAGGAGACACGCCAGAACACAAGGCAGCTATGTTCACCCCGACGTACATTGCTGCGAACGTCCCAACGACGTTGAACAGGAATATCACCAGACCGGTGGCGAAGACCCGGTTGAGCTTGAGGCGCTTTTGGAGGAACTTGATGAAGTTCTCAAAGTAGACAGAGATTGAAGCGGCCACGGCCAGACGGACAGGGCGGAGGAAATTGTTGATTACGAAGAACGTAGTGTAGACGGCGAGGAAGGGCGCCTTCTGGCCGGGCATCAGGGGGGAGACGCCCGTCTGCGAGGTGAAGACATAGTAAGCCAGTGACAGCATCACAGCGTAGGTCATGTTGGACACAAAGCCGTATGCAAGAAACGCAGCCAGGCCAAGCTTCAGCAGCTGCTCCTTCAGCGGAACCTCGTCATTCTTCTTGAACGGGTTCATCTTAGATAAGGCTTTGCGGAATCTAGATAGCTCAGGAGTTGGAGTTGGGGTGGGGTTGGAGGTGATTTCATCGTCGGGGGTGGAGGGAGTTGAGGGCGTGGAGAAGAGCTTTGTTGAGGGCTTCGGCTGTGTGGTTTGGATCGTGGGGATAAATAGGCGGGTGACAGTGGGGGTGAGGGCGAGGGCGTGGGGGGGGAGGCGGAGGGAAGGTTGAAAGGATGTTGTAACAAAGGCAGTCGAGATCAAAGCAAAAATGAGAGAGCGAAAAAACATGCTGCAAGTGGCGTACAATAAAGAAATCTATTGGGCCGGTTGTGGCAGAAATATCGATGAACGAACGACGCCAGTCTTGGTAAAAACGTTTGTCGTCGCCTAAAACGTTGTGTAGGCAAATCGTCCCAAACTTCTGTCAACTATACAAAAGTGAACTTCTCTTGCTGTACGACGTTTACGATCCTTTAAACGCCCACAACGTAAGTATATCTGTCTAAACGACGCCGTCTAAACTCCTGCTTGTTTCTATAGTGTTAATAATGAAGATAATGGCCCTTGAGTTGTAGCCAAGGTGGCGTTCGTAGAACTCACGCTTTTGCGCCTCGTTTTTGTCCCTTACAGCGCTTTGTTTAGACCGGTCTAAATGGAGATCAATGTTTTGATATCGTCTAGCGCTAATTTGAAAGTTTCGATTCTTAAGATAGACTATAAATGAAAATATTAGACTTTTAGACGAGCTCTCGTAAAAGACTCCGCCTTCAAATACCTTTACTAACACACTATACTCCCACACACTCGCCTTAATAACAGCAAACCCGACTATGTCCTCCCCTAAACCGATGCAAGGCTTGTCAGCCACTACAACCCCCACCATAACCACCCCCAAAGTCAAGTACCTCGAGCTCAAAAAGAGACGCCCCAACGACACTGCCTTCTTCGACGCCGCGAAGAGTTCGACGGCTCTCTCCTGCCATTCCGTTGCTGAGTTTAACGAGATGCCGTTGACGGCAGTTTCGTTAGATAAATTCATGTTGGCGATGTCTGCCTCGCCTCCTCCCTCTCCGCCTCCCCCCTCTCCCGCTCCTCCCGCTCCTCCCCCTGCCGCTCCTCCCGCCCCTTCCTCCCACGCTCCTCCCGCCCCTCCCTCCCCGCCCCCTCCTTCTCCGCCTCTCGCGGCGGCGGACTGTGAGTTTGTCAGTTACAAGGCTGTAACCGACAAAGAAGGCAGCAAAGTGAGTTGGAGAGTAGCCGTTTGGTCCTTCGTCATGCTTTTCGGAGGGGAGATGATCTTCGTCACCATCTCCATCGAGGAGCCCCTCAACTCAAACCTCCGTTGCCACAGCTTACAGATCGTAGGAGAGTTCAACAGGAAGGCCATGAGCCCCGCCGCCGGTTACAAAGCCGACGAGGCGGTGACGGTAGAGGAGGGGATGAAGCAGATTATTGCTGTCTTCGAGAAAGTCCGCCGCCTCAATGGCATTGCAATCTTCCAGAACGGCTCGACGGACATGAGCGCGCTGCAGTCCACGGCTGCAATTTTGAGGTACATCAACGATACTGCGGAAAAGTTTGAGCCCTGAATCTTAAGCCTCTTCAGTACCAGCTTGTCCAGTCCGATTAGGTGGTTCAATACATACAAATCAGAAGTCTCTACACTGCCATCCCCGCTGCAACCATCTGCCTGTCCCTCACTGACCTGTCCCTCACCCTCTCCCTTGTTCCGAGTTGGGGTTCAAATCCCTCGGGAAGGACGCCCACAGCGCTCCGGACGATGCCAACTGCACCCTTCTCCTGGCGTTTCTGCACGAGCTAGTGATGGAGGAGAAGGGCATCTTAGAAGAGCTGTGCGAGAGCATTAAGACGGTATTTATGACGCTAGCGGACACAAATCCGGATTTCGCGGTCTCGATGCTGACGGAGGGGGGTGTGGGGGTGGTAGCGACTCGTAATTTTGTCGGCAGAAGGAGTGGGACGAGGTCGGGGGTAGTGAGTGGGATGAGGTCGGGGGTAGTGAGTGGGATGAGGTCGGGGATCGTCAGTGGGCTCGTGTTGGCAGCCGAGACTAACATTGCGACTCGTATTTATTCAACTCCAGCGAATCCCGCCCCTGATAACGTGCGGTGCCCGATCATCAGTAACGGAACTCGGTGCCATCGGAAACGATACCGGAAAACGAGCTGGGGGGGGTTAATGGGAGCGTGTCAGGAGTGTCATCAGGAGTGTCGGAATAATGGGTTGTGGAGTTGTGAGGAGTATTATATTCCTCAGGGTTATATTAATAACCCTAATTCATGAACTTTTGTTTCCAATAAAATTAGGTACCGTTAATATCATCCCTTTAGCTTTTTTGGAATGTAATGAGAACGAAACCAAACATTTGGTCTTTTTTCCGAACAATTATATGGTCAGTTTTGATCATATTATTCATTTCAAGAGCTTTAAGAGGGATAATTTGGTAATCATAAAGACGAAAACATGTTTAGAGAAATCTTTTTTCTGAAAAAAAATTCAAATCGTTTTTTGTCCTTTTTAGTGCCATGTTCTTCCTCTTAGAGATCTCAAGGTGGAGAATATGATAATATTTAGGAAAATATAATTATTTTAAAAACCCAAAAGAAGGCCTTTTCTTGTAACGTCTACTACATTTTTGAGCTATCAAAGGCCTTGAAGTGAAGAATATGACCATAATCGACCACTAGAATTCCTTTGACGTGAGATAAAATTGTCCGGAAAGTTTTCACCCCGTTTTCTTTTGCTGTGAACGTCCGCTTCATTTGACCTTGTGTGTGAATGTTTAAGTGGTTCTTCTTACGCCCCCTCAATAAATTGCAGACACACTTAGCGCCCCAGTAGGGAGATAACTTGTGTTCGTTCCCGGCAATCATAACAGATTCTTCCCACTCCCCATAATCCTCATAATGCACTCCCTCGCGTACCTCCCTCCCCTACGACCCACCCTAACACCCTGATGAGGCTACCCCCACGCCCTGCCCGGCTACACGCCGTCCTCGCCCTTCTCGTCGTGGTCTTTCCCCCCACCTGCTCCGCAATTCCGGGCAGCGAACTCGCTGCCCTGCTCGACCTCGCCAACACAACGTCGGTAGGGTGGAACACCACAAATACTGCGGGCGCTTGCTACTGGGGCGGCGTTACCTGCAGGAGCGACACGGTGGTGGAACTGCATTTAGATAGTAGAGGCTTAACGCCTGGCTCACAATGCCCTTTCAACCTCAACCGGTGTGTGTGACAGAAATTGAGCTTCCAAGCTACCAGACCGGCATTTTTGCTTTCCTTTTCGTCGAGCTCCCCGTCCAGTTCCTCATAAGACTCCACTCGATTCCCTTTCTGCACAAATGTTTCAGCGCCAAAACGAAGGAGAGGTGCCAGGTGCTGGCTTCAATTTTGGCCACCATTGCCATCGTTCCCATCTTGCGAGTGGCCCTCGACGTGCCCACCTTAGTTAGCACAACTTATGAAACAATATCCGCCGACCAAAATATCGAGCTAATCAAAGGAGCGATAATCGACGTAATCATAAATATTGCCACCGCCATCTTCATTGTTGCTTACATGTACTTCAGAGTCGAAACCATGGCTTGGAAGTACAGCGTCGAACGCCTCAAATACATGGAAAACCCGGAGCAGTACGCCAGCGACGAGGACTCTCAGCTCAAGAAAGGCCTTCCATTCCTTGCCTCATTCTGCGCAAACTACACGCCTCGTTCACTGTTCCATGAGAGCAAGGTGAGGACGATAGGATATATCATTACTCCTGGATCGTTCTAATACACACAACCCCGCAGGCGACGAGAAGAAAGATCTTCTGTTTCTTGATTCCCGCTCTTACGACCTTCATCGAATTAGGAGCCTCTACTATTCAAATGGCAAATGATGACGTGTCTACTATGAATGCTTTGCAGTCATCACTTCCAGCTGTCGCCTCAGTCCTCCCAACAAGAATGGACCTTGCAACAGTCCCACTCATTGTGAGCTGTCTGCAAACCATCTTGTTCCAGGCAACGCACTTTCTCTATCTCCGGCACGTGGCAAAGCGACCGTATCTGAGCTTTCGCGCTAGCGAATTCTTAGGCGACGCCTTGAACGACACCGAGGTGCTGATCACACGGGTGCTGTGCATTACCCCTATGTTATTCACAATACTGCAGGCCCTGAGCACAACAAGCAATGGCAACGAAGCTGTCAATGTCGCGGGTCATGTCTTCGCAATCTTCGTCCTGCTGGGCATCCTCTGGTCGATGAAGAGATTGATATTCGGCCTCACAGATTCCTTCAAGTCATTCCGAGCGTCAATCGATCAAGATCGAAATTCCGACCGAACAAGGGCCCACTCAGCAGCTAGTGAGAAAGGTGTGAGCGACAAGATTGAAGCGATGATGAACACGAAGAACGTGATCGAAAGGTGGGCGTTGGAGAGGACGTTGGATTGGGAGTTGATGTCGGAGGAGGAGAAGGCCCGTTGGAAGGTCGAAATAGAATATTATCACCCCAGTATCTTGAAGATGTTCTGTCTCGTGATCATATGCGTTGTCGGTACCGTATTCATCGGATTCGGATTACTTTTCCTCGTCATTAACTCAGCTTCAACAAGTTGGGCACAATGGCTCTGGTTCACTGCGGCCATGCTCGGCGGCATATCAGTCGACGCATACGCCGTCCAATGCCTGAGCGGCGAAATCGGCGACATAATCCAGTCCTATTTTCGCGGATTCTTCAGATCGACCTCCAGGCAAACATCAAAGGTCAACGAAGACGAAGACGAAGAAATCGAGGACGGCGACGAAGAAAACCCAGCAGTAGAAGAAGTAGAAGTTGTCGCCTCTCCTGTTCACTCAGACGAGAACAACAACAAAAACAACTCCACCACCCCCACCGCCGATAGAGCAATTGAACTGACTGGAGTAAATTGAAGTAAAGCTAGAAATGTCGCTATAAATGTTTCAGAGCAAAGTTTACGTTTCCAAAACGTTTTTCATTCTTTGTTGAACTTTGAGCGATACGCTTGTATGAGCTGCCACTGGTCGCTCTCCTCCTCCGCCCCCGCCCCCTTTGCCCCCCTAACTTTATCCATCGCATTGCTGTACGCCTCGTGCCACTCTGCGTTGTCCATTCCCTCCATCAGTTCCTCGTTGTACTCCCAAACCAGCTCCTTCAAAAACATTTCATTCCTCTCCTTGTTGCCGACCAGCCACGGCTCCTCTCTCTTGACTGCAATCCTCATCTGCTCGATCGCTCCATCCAGGTCCCCTAGGGCCCTCTTGGATTTCGCCACCGGCATGTAAATCTCCTTGGACAGCGGATTCATTTCGATCACCGTTTCGCTAAAATTAATGCACTCTTCGTGCTTGCCTATCTCGCAAAAGTACTTGGCGTGCAACTGGTAGAACAAGCGAGTGTCCGTCGCGACGAGACTCGCCCACTCCTGGCTGTAGCTTGTATCCGCGTTGGCGTCCCAGCTCTTGAAGTGCAGGTACATCCCCAGCAGCTTTAAAATCCCTTCGAGCTCCTCTCCGAATTGCTTCAGCTCCAGCATGGCTTCGACCTGTATCAGGAAGACCTTCATCCTAAACGTGTCCTTGGAATCCTCGGAAATATATTTACCATCCGAACGAGGTTGATTCGCTTCAGGGTCGTTCAACGAAAGGCAATTCTTGCCTCCGACCAGCTCCTTGCATTTCTCAACGCACTCGGCCCATTCGTGGAGGTACTTGTGTACTTCGATTCTAGTGCAAAATGCGGGCAGGCAGTAAAGCGGAGACTCCGAACTGGTGATTATAGCGTCCAACCCCGACCCCGCGAAGCGCATGGCTTCGAGGAATTCAAGGTTACCGTCGATGTTCCTGTGGTCGGGGCGGATGGTTTGAGCTCTGCGCACCACTTGGGCTAGTTCCTCGTGTTCGAGGTCGGTCGCGTCAACGTTAGGGATCACAGGACGATCGGGTGTCATTCCAGATTTGATAGACTTGGCCATTAAGTTGCATTGTGCCTTGTGGATTTTGTAGTGCGCCTGGGTTGACGAGTGTTAGTAACGATTTAGCGCTTAGTACTGACGGCGACGCCGTATCTGAAACTGCCGTATCTGAAACCTACTAGTAATGCCTAGCGAGCGACGATAAATCGACGATAAGTCTCACCTTTTGACACTCTCTTCTGCAGTAGAACGTGCTCGAACATCCTCCACACCTCAAAGGTATTTGTGGAAGCTTGGAGCACTGGTCACACGGTATTACTGGCCGCGTCAAGCACGACATGAATGATATTATAGTGAGGACTATTGATTGGCTTGGTACTTGTCTCGGTATGCTCGCTTTTTAAGACTCGCGAAGATTCCTGGGATCCTGGCAGCTCAATTCTGCAGCACAAACGCAAAAGCAAAATATAAACATTTGTGTTCCCACTGATTTCCTCTCTATTCTCTATAACGTGAACCCGCTGGACTCTCAATTCTGCGCTCACTTGTGAGGAAACTCTTCCTAAAAAATAAATTGCTTCTCGATCGTATTTGTTTTAGATCACCAGTCTCTGCCTCCCGCCCTCCACGATCTATCGCATCCCCGCAACACAAGCATACATTAAAAAGCACCCTCCAGTTCCACGGCTTCGAATCATCTCCTACACCACGATGATCTCCAGGTTTGCGGCCACCTCGCACCTTGCAAGACTCCGCTGCCCCCCTCGCCATCTCCTCTTCAAGCCGAGACGACAGACGACCACGTCTACTCCTACCTCTACTCCTACCTCTACTCCGTCTACCCCTGCACCTACCCCCTCTACCTGTCCCAAGGAGGACACCGCTGCCCTAGAATTTTTGGCTGAGCGAGGTGAGAAATTCTGAACCAAAGAGTGTTGCCCTCCCTGGGTCGTTGACGAAGTCGAGTTAAACAAATGCGCGGTGCGGTATATATATATATATGTATAATATGTGTATTCACGTGGGGGTTCTCGTTGCTTCCCTCCTTCGGTCTCGCTGACGCTCAAGCCTCGCTTCGCTCGGCAGGAAAAAAACTGGGATTCGATCTCACGCTCACTGAGCGCAAGCTAATATTGAAGGAGGCGTCGAAAGACGGCGGTTTGACCGCAGCGAAGTGGGAGAAGCTCGTCACCCCCCAGAGCCTCGCGTCGGCCGAGCGGCTGACGCTGACCGAGTATCTCACGAAGTCTCACGACCTTCACCTCGGTCAGACCTTGTTGAAGAACACGGCCCGGCTGGGCGTGGCCTTCTTCGCTATGACCGGCGCGCACACCGCCGGCGAGGCGAACATGCACGCGATGGGCGCGACGCTCACGGGTTGCATCACCGCCCTCGGCGGGGGCACGTTCAACAACCTCGTGATGGGCGTGTCGCCTGTTGGCTGGGTGAAGGACCCTACGTTTCTGATGATCACGGTCGGCGCCTCCCTGGTTGGGTTCTACGTGTGGCCTCTGGTCGAGTCGCTTATCGAAGACGAATTCGCTGACGAAGACACTTCCTCCTCCAAAATCCCCGCAATCGTAAAAAACACCTCCCTCCCACCTCCCAACCTCGTCCGGTACAGCCTCGAGTCCGTGGCCCTCTCCTCTTTGGCAGTGATCGGCGCTCAGCAGGGAATAGTCCGCGGCCTTCACCCGGTAGTCTCCGCCTCCATGGGCGTCACCATCGCTGTCGGCGGCGTAGCCCGTGACCTCATGTGCAAGCGCGACCTCTCCCTATCAACCACGACGGGCTGCCAGAGCTACGGCGTAGCCTCCTTCTCCGGAGCCGCGGCCTACGTCGCACTTAGACAGCTGCACGTATGGAACTGCGCCGGTTCGACAGTAAAGTTGGTCTCGGGAGGTATTCCAATAGGTGAGGAGGGTTAGAGGACAGGAAGTTCCAGTCAGGATGTAGAAGTCGACGCTGTCATCGGTACGCTATTCTAACTCGTCGCTTCGCTCCTCCTCGCAGGCCTCAGAATTCTCGTAGGCTTCGGAACGGTTTTCGGAATTAGAGCGTGGGCTTGGAAGCAGAAACCAGGGGAAGGAGAGTCCGAGGGAATCTTCCTTTCGATGGACGAGAATGCGAAGAATTTCAAGAGGCTCATCAAGGGCGAATAAAAAACATACACGGATGTTCTTTTGATTACAACAAAGAACATAGTTACATTAATTAAACCTTTTCTAGAACGGCAGCGAAATCGAGGGGAGCGTAGGAAAGGCCAACCAACCTCCTGCGAACATATTCTGCACGAAGCTCGCAAAGCCAAGAAACCCGATAACCAGCCCTCCGAACGCGTTCTCCTTCGGCGAAGGCGAAGGGAACGTCAACCTCAAATAATAACATCCCATCAGCGCAGCTGATACACCCGCGGCTACGGATAGACCGTCAATCATATGAACGTCAGGTACATCTAAAGGCGGGCCAGCTACCATGAACAGCACAACTGCAGAGGCGATCGCGGGGAGGAGGATCTTCGCGTGGCCGAGGCTAGGGGCTTGAGTAAAAGAATATACAGCCTCGCCGACGACGACTATGGCGAGGCCGGTGTTCTCTTGGCTGGCGGCGAGGCTTATTTGAGAGAGATCTGCAACACCAAGTTGAGTAGACGATTTTGATGATTTTGACGATCCAAATGAAAGCAGTGGTTGAATAGGAGATCCAGTTTTGGATCCAGTTTTGAGGGGCGTGCTGAGCAGAGGATTGCTCGGGCGAAGAAGCTTGAAGGAGTGACAGGACGTAAGGAAAAGGAGGAAAACAAGGAGGAGAGGGGACATGGCTGCGCGATGACTACGTTTGCGAAGTTAGAAATTAAATAGGAAAGTAGTCCACTTCGAGCCGGCTGAGTTTTCTCAGCGAACGATATCGCCACAGAAAGTTACGCGGCGTTTGAAAGGATACAGGAGGGCGTTCACACTCACAATTTATTACTTGATGAAAAAGTCGATCTATACCTTATTCCTGGAAAGAAATTGCCCTTTGATCTTTCAGAGGACGCACGTAAACCTTCTTTTTCATTCAGATCCTGTTTAAAGTGGTTATACAGCAGTCGTTCGATAGACCTTCTGTACGTCATAGACTTTAAATAGACTTTAAATAGACCTCTTCACCCTTTGACCAGAAACCACTGATTCCGACAGTTCCTAGTACCATTCTCTCTCTCTCCGACGTACCATTCCGACGTCCGAAATGTCTGACCTAGATGACATGTTCGACGCATTCGACGACGAACCCCAAACCTCGACCTCCTCCAACTCTAAACGCAAACATGATGGCAAACATGATCCCTCCTCCGCCTCCATTGAGTCCTCAATTGAGTCAAAAATTGACACATCCGATACTGGTAAAGCCAAGCGCTCAAGTATCCTGAAAGGCGCCTCCTCGTTGCTCGATTCTGAATCATCGACCAAACCACCTTTGCACCCTAACACATCACAGAGCACTGAGACGACCGCGCTTGCCTCCGCCCCCGCCGCGACCGCGAGCAAGATCAACTCCAAGGTTTCTACTGGTACGGCCGACGATAAGTCTATAAATTCATTCACCGCCCTACCTCCGAACTACAACAAGAACGACGCCCCCCTAGCCCCCCCTAGCCCCTCCTCCCCCTCCCACGAGCCGGCGAAAACGTACCCCTTCACCCTCGACCCCTTCCAGAAAGAGGCCATATCCTACATCGACCGCAACGAATCCGTCCTAGTAGCCGCTCACACTTCAGCGGGGAAGACCGCCGTAGCAGAGTACGCCGTGGCGAAGGCGCTAAAACAGAAGAGTAGGGTTATTTACACTAGTCCTATCAAAGGTGAGGAAGGATCGGTACTTGCTAACGCTCGGACCTCGCTTCGCTCCCTCTAACCCCCCCCCCCCCCCCCCC